>PVJX010002183.1:0-51261 GCA_004027295.1 Dolichotis patagonum | reverse complement strand
ACACTGTTGGTGGGAGTGTCGACTGGTGCAACCACTGTGGAGGTCAGTCTGGCGATTCCTCAAAAAGCTGGGTTTGGAAGTCCCATTTGACCCAGCTATTCTGCTTCTAGGCATATTCCCAGAAGAACTGAAAACATCATACCACAGTAATATATGTGCACCCATGTTTATAGCAGCACAATTTGTAATAGCCAGATCTTGGAAGCAACCTAAGTGCCCACCAACTGAGGAATGGATAAAAAAGTTGTGGCATTTTCATACAATGGAGTACTACTCAGCTATAAAGAATGATCACATTGAGATATTTATAAATAAATGGACACGACTTGAGACCATTCTCTTAAGCGAAATAAACCAAACTCACAAGGGTAAATACCATATAGTCTGCCTAGTGTGAGATTTGATAAAAGTATATAAGATCTTTTAAATTCTTCTGAGAAAATACCCAGAGGAGGAATAGCTGGGCTGAATGGTACCTCTAATCATAGAGTTTTGAGAAATCTCCATACTGATTTCCACAGTGGTTTCACCAGTCTACACTCCCCCTAAAAATGGACAAGTGTTCCTTTATCTCCACAGCCCTGCTAGCATTTTTTTAATTGCTTAATTTCTTGATGTTAGCCATTCTTTCTGAAGTGAGATGAAATCTCAGCGTTATTTTAATTTGCACATCTCAAGTGAACAATGGTGTTGAGCATTTTTCCAAGTATTTATTTGTTATTTGTATTTCTTCATCTGAGAAGTGTGTATTCATCTCAGAGGCCCATTTTTGGATTGGGTCTTTGAATTTGGGGGATGTGATTTTTTTAATACTTTATATGTTCTAGATAGAAGTACTTCATGTGAGGGATGGCTGGCTATAATGTTTTCCACTCTGTGGGTTGTCTTTTCACTCGGTTGACAATTTCTTTTGCTATGCAAAAGCTTTTTAATAAGGTTAAGTCCCACTTGGAAAACTGTGACGTTTAGTTGTCAAATATTAAATAATTTAAATATAGCAGCAGAATCATTTTTTTATCCATTGTACTAGTATCCATTGCAAATTATTTTTTAATCAATCTGGACAATTATTATGCTTGCTCAATTTACTAATTTTCAAGTGATAATTTATTAATCTTGTATGTTATTTATAAGACTTCATATACATCATACTGCTATTTTGACAGGATAATCATCTTTTAAAAAATCTTTAAAAATATCCAACTTTGTGCTTTTGTTGTTTGATGTTTGATTATTTTTTGTGCCTAAATCTTGTAACCTAAGGCACTACTACTGAGATAACATTGTATACTTTTTTTGATAACAGGGTTTGAACTCATGACCTCACACTTGCCAGGCAGATGCTTACACTACTGAGCTAAATCCCCAGCCCAATGTGCACTGTGTTGATTAGTGTTAACTTCCTACTTTTTAAAAAAATTCTGTATCATTTCTATGTTTTTTCCTGTTTTGCTTTTCTAAAATAAAAAAATATTTAAATAACAAAATAAATTTTCAAATCATATATTTTTAAAAAGATGAAACAACTTTTTAAAATTTGATATGTTTTTGTCTTTTAAATTTGGTATGTTATTTATATGTCTTCTCATGTTGAAAGAAGAAATATAACAATTTTTGAAAGAGTGGTTTAAATAATTGAGTCCTTTTTTATATAAATTTGCATTTCTTGTGCTCTTTTATCACTTAATATAAAAGTTGTCATTTATATTATTTACAATGCACTTAATTCATAGTGAATAGATGTTTTAGAAGAACAAAAATTGCTTATTTATTTTGCTTTCACAGTTTATATTGCACATCACAAACATACAGTGTACCATTCATGAAAATAGTATCTGGTAATCAGAATACTCACCAGAGTTTAAAATGACAATAGTGACTAGTTTTAAACATTAGCACTAAGTAATTTACAAATGTTATTTAATATGCTTAAAATAAATTTGAAAAATATGCATTATTGTCTCCATTTCATGAGTGAGAATAGTGAGATTCAAAGCACAAAAATAGATTAGTTTCATCAAACTGATAGGACATTATGGAAACCCACACTACATATAATATAGTGCTACTCTGTCATAAAGAAAGACAAAGCAGTCATTCTTAGAAATCATGATGCCCCCCTGAGACCATAATGTTAAGTGAAATAAATCACCATAAGCTTAAATATGACCAGTTTCTCTTACATGAGAAAGACAAAATGTAAATAAAGAGCAAAATAAAAGTTAGACAATAGGAAAGAGGAAGAGAGATCCTTCTCAATGGAAAGGGGATCAAGAGATGAAGTGGGGGACAGAGAGGGGAAGGAGCTGACAGAAAAGAATTAAGATGTGTTATGTATGTGTACCAATTCCCCACAAGGAATGTAGACATTATGTTCTATTAACATGTATTAAAAACAAAAGAAAACCCACAGCTAACATTTGATTCAATGGAAAAAGAATAAAAACTTTTCCCCAGATGGGAATCTAGCTTAGTGGCACAAGCATCTGCCTGGAAAGCACAAGGTCCTGATTTGGATTACAGATAATAAAAAAAAAAAATTGTTCTCCTTAGCTCAGGAACCAGAGAAGAATATGTATTCTTACAACATCTGTTCTCCCATGTATAGCAGTTCTAGTCAGGGAAACTAGGCAGTAATAATAAATAACAGGGATGCAAATTACAAAAGGAGAAGTGAGATTATTTCTAATCACAGAAAATATATAAAGAAAGCCTCAAAACACGTACTAAAGTGTATTAGAGTTAATAAATGCATTCGACAGTTGCAGGCTAAAATATAGACAAGTAACAATTGTATTTCTGTGCATCATCAGTGATAATATGAAAGTAGAATTAATGAAATTCCTTTTACAATAGCATCCAAACAAATAAAATAATGAGGAATAATTTTACGAGCCAGGCATGGTGGCATATGCCTGCAATCCTAGCACTTGGGAGGCAGAGGCAGGAGAATTGCCACAAATTTGAGGGTATCCTAGGCTAAATAGTGAGCTCATAATCTCCAAAAAGTTGAAGCAGCCCAAATGCCCATCATTGATGAATAAACAAAGTGTGGCATATTCCTCCAATGGTCTATTACTGGACTTTAAAAATGAAGTATAAAACTGAGCGTGGTGATGCAAGCCTGTGGTCCCAGCACTCAGGATGCTGAGGCGGGGGTACAGCTGTGAGTTCTAGTCCAGCATAGGCTCCATAGCGAGCTCAAGACCAGCCTGAACTATGTAGTGAGACCCTGACTCAAAAGACAAAAAGAAAAAAAAGTATAATATATGCTACAATGTGGATAAGTCTTAAAAATTTTATGCTAACTGCAAAAAGCCATGCATAAATAACACATATTGTATGAGCCAATTTCCATAAAATATCCAAACTAGTCAAATATACTGAGACAGACATTACTTTAGTGTTTGCCTTCCCTGGAGGAAAGATAGTTGCAGTAAGTGGAGGAAATGGGTAGTGCATGTGAACCGGGTGGAGATGTCTGTTTAGGGTGATGCAATGGTTCCAAAGTCGATTGTGTTAGTAATCATACAACTCTGCAAATATACTGAAAATAAAAATTGACAGGTTTCACCTGCCAATGGATTATATCTCAATAAAGTCATTTAAATCAATCTAATTAATTTCAGTGATAAAACATAAAATTCCAATAACACACCTGGGGTTCTGGAAAAGCTTTCCACAAAATTCAACCATCATTTATTTAAAATAACTAACAAAAATTTTAGCAAACTAATAAGGAAAACAACAGCTACAAGAAGCTGTCAGTAAACAGCACAATTAATTGTGAAATAAGGAAGTTTCCCCTCGATGTGGGAAGCATGCCAAGTGTATTCTCTTCACTGATTACATTAAACACTTCATTAGAAATTTTAATACATGTAATGGGGCCAGGAATAGAAATAAAAGATTTAAGGAGAGGTAAAGAAGTAATAAAATTGTCATTGTCTGCAGATGATATAATTATACCTTTAGATATTTGAAAAGAATTTGCAGAAAAAACATTTGAATTGCTAAGTAAGTTCAGCGAATTCTCTGGGTAGGTTAGCAAAGCAAAACTATGAAAACGAAAGCATTTCAGCAAGAAACACAGTAGAAAATTTATAAAGTTACCATTTAAGTAGCATGAAAAATATTAAATACAGAGTAATAAATCTAATGAAAATAATCAGTACCCTATGTTGGAAATACATATTTAGATATATGTTGTAAGTCATGAAGAAAACATTTCAAGACTTCCACTGGATGCCTGACTCTGTGGATAGTACCAAGCCACATGCACAACATATTTCATTATTTTATTTTAAAATTTCTATGAGTTTATTTGCCATACATGTTTACATTCCTTTCATGGAGTTGATTCATGTACATAGCACATCTTAATTTCTTTTTCCATCCCTTTCCCTCCTCATTCTCCTACCCTCTTCATCTCTCCATCCCCTTCCCATTTGAGAAATACATATCTCCATACTTCCTATTATCTTTCATTTTGCTGTCTATTTAAATATGAGTTTCACATATAAGAGAAATTCTTGTTATATTTAAGCTTCTGTGACTGATTTATCTAGCTTAATATTAGAGTCTCAAGGTACATCTATATTCCTACAAGTGACTCCAATTTATTCTTCTTTATGGCAGAGTAGTACTTCCTTGTGTGTTAATACCACATTTTCTTTATCCATTCACCTGTTGATGGACATGTAGGCCTCCTCCAAGACCAGTTATGAGTTGTGCTTCTATAAACATGAATATTCAAGTATCACTATAATATTATGCTTCTAACTCTTTGGGGACGACATACAGAGAGGGAATAACTAAATCAAATGAAATTTCTGGTCTTGGATTTTAGAGAAATCTTCACACTGATTTTCACAGTGGTATTACAAGTTTAAATTTCCATCAACAGGTTGACGGAAGGTTTTTCCTTCTCAACCTCATCTCATTTGTTATTATTTGATTTCCTGATGATAGCCATTCTTTCTGGGGAAAGATGGAATCTCAGTATTGTTTTGAATTGCATTTCTCTAATGACCAATGATGCTGAACACTTCTTCATGTATTAATTGGGTATTTGCATTTCTTCTTTTGTGAAGTTTCTATTAGTTTTGCTCACTAGTTTTTTTGATTGGTCTTTTATTGGGACAGTCCAATTTTTTTGAGCTCTTTATGTTTTCTATAGATTAGTCCTTTGTCTGCGGAATAGCTGGCAATTATTTTTCCCATTCTTTAGGTTGTCTTTCCCTTTCTTGGTTATTTTCTTTGCTGTGCAGAAGCTTTTTAATTTGATATGATCTCATTTGTTTATATTCAGTAATATAAAAGTAAAAGTACTTGGATGCACCTTTGTTTTAGTTTAGTACATGGTGAGAGATATGGGTGTAGACTAAATCTCCTGCATGTACATAGCTAGTATTCCCAATACTATGTATTAAATACTTTTGGTACATACATATTATGATAATTTTAATTTGTAAAGTAGGTAAATTAAGATGTTAAGTAACAGTAAAATTATTATAATAATAGACTACAGTAAAATGATGTGAATGTACTCTGTCTTGAAATACCTTGCTCTGCTTACCTATCTTTTGGGATGAGGGGAAATGATATGGTATCAACATATTAGAGTATTATATAACATGGAAAACATTTGAAATTCCTATGTTAGTAAAGGTAAGTCTCACAACTAAAATGTTAAGTAATGAAAGATAGATGGTAAAGAGATTTTGCTGTATTTTATAAAGTCCAGAAGCAGATGGACCCAATCTTTTCTGGTAGAAGTAATGATTGTAGTCATTCTGGGGACAAAAAGAGGTGGAAAGTGTTTCTTCTGAGATGAGGATAATATTGTTTATTATAGTTTTGTTTACATGATTGAAGAATTTTTAAAGTTGATTAAATTGTACAACTTTCATTGGCAATTTTGCTAATTAATCAATATTACAATCTACAATTAATATTATGAAAATCTAAATAAAGATTTGAACACTCACAGATTTGTTTTTGCATTTCTGAGGGTTTCTGGAAAGAAATGCTTACTACATACTTAAGTATAGTTATAAAAGTTTGTCCTTAATAAATACTTTGTAGAACAAAGGTAGCAATAAGAACGAACATATTGGTTTTAAGAAATAAAATCAAATATATTGGTTTTAAGAAACAAAAACACTTTTTTATCCCTGGAATATAGGAAAAATATTAAGAGAAAACATAAGTAGAAAACTCTTCATAATCCAAACTGCAAACATTTTGCAATAAAAAAGTAAGGAATAAGACAATCAATAAATTTACATCCAATATACTTGTCTATAGTTTCAACACTCCAACACAGAATATCATTCACAGATCTAGAATTTAAAATTGGAATTTCTCACAGTTGAGAACTTCTCTTCCATTTTAGAATAGCTCAAGGATGTTGAACATCCTTGCACAAATCATATGTATAAGTTACTCCTGGACCATGTAAGAACGTAAATTTAACAAGGTTAGGTGAATTAACTTCAGAAGTACCAGTACTCTCTACTAATGACTCACCACATTTCAGAGAACCGTTCTTCTTTTGAGTTCATCATGCCACATTTCCAAATTCAAAGGCAAATTCTCTTGTGTATAGAAGATGGAAGCAAAATAAAGTGTTGACCTTTCAAAAAAGACCGTAACCTTATTCTAGTTCAATGGACTGATTTATTTCTAGTTTCTCATTCTGCTATAATATTAGAAACACTTTCTTTTTAAAAAAGAGAAAAAATGTTCCTCAAACTTTAGCTTATTTTTTTTTAATTTTAGGATTTCTTTATGATAGTCTTTTGGGGTTTTGTCTCTCTTTCATTTGCAGTTACTTATGGTTCTTTAGGTTGTTTTAATATAACATAGCTTCTTGCATGCAAAAATTTAAGATTTCATTTGAAAAATAGCTTGGGTTATGACAATTAGTAGAATCCATTAAAAACATTATGAAACTTAGAAGTAAAAATTATTGCAAAGAGAGATCCATGGATGCCTCTGGTGAAAAGGATAGAGTTTATGTCTGGCACAGGTAAAACAGTAGAATATGGGGATTGAAATCAAATGATTTGCAACCATTTGTATCCTGTCACTAGTTGAAGACATTAGTGGAAGCTTACTAGATATATAAAAATAAATCACTGTTTTTACATTCCTACACTCAAATCTTACTCCTGAAATGCAGAGATAAAGAGTACAGAAATGGTCACTTGATAAGTACTGACTATATTTAATGTTAAGGTACTTAGAGTTTGCATTTGTGCCAAATATTTCAGTCTTTCATGTTATATTGCCTCTTTTTGGACATTAAAAATCATTGATTGACAAATTAGTAGCATTAAAAAGCATCTAAATAACATAGCAAAGTTGTTCTCAACTACAATACACGTCCTCTAACCAACTTACCTAGTCAGACCGTTTCAAAATTACACAGTAATTCAAATAGAATTTAAGTGATGCATTCAGTGAACCTATATTACAGATTTGTTCCTCTAAAATCAGAGTAAGTGTCTGTTTCTCAGAAAGCTAGAATAAACTGTTGATTGTGCTTGATCTTCTTTGTAAATGAATGAGTACATTTTGTTTTAATTGTACTCTGGCATCTATTATCACATCAAGTAAACTGTCATTTCTCCTTGCATTTCTGTATGCTCACTCACATTGCTTTTCCTGTTTTAGAGCCCAGTCCCATCTCTTTACCCTGACACACATTTCTGTTCTCTTACACAATAATTCCTTGCACCTGCTGTTTCTCCTAACAATCCATCTATTCTTTCAAGAGTCAATGCCAATCTTAGTCCGTAAGTGAGAAAAAGCATGGAAAATGTTAAATTTCTGTCACTATAACAAAATAGTTGATACAATCAATTTGTAAAGACGGAAGATTTACTTTAGCTCATAGTTTTGGAGGGTTCAGTTCATGTTCAGTGGGTCTTGTTGCTTTTGGGCCTGTGGCAAGGTAACACACCTCAATGGATACACACGTTAGAGAAGCTCTGTTTGCCTCATGGCATGGAAAAGTAAAATAACAAGGGCCAAGCAGAGACAAGAGAATCATCTGACAATTCCCTTCAAATGTTGTTTCCCTGGGCTTCCCCTCTTATAGGTTCCAGGGGCTTGTCTCCAAATAGTGTCATAGGTTGGGGACTAAGCATTTGAAGGACACTAATCCATTCTATAGCATTCAACCTCTGGGCTCCAAAACTCCCTTTCATGTCACAATGCAAAATATGTTGTCTAACCCTAAGACTGCTCTAAATCCTATTTCGATGTTGTTCAAAAGTCTATCTAAAGTCTCCTGAGGCTTAAGTCAAAGTCAACTGTGATCCCCTGTAAAAATAATGAAACATACTTCTAAGATATGATAACAGAAGGAAAACATTCCTACTCAAAAAAGGAGGAATAAAAAAAAGCCAGGAAAGATCAGAATAAAGCAAGACAAAAAGGTAGCAAAGAAAATGTCAAATCCTAAACCCCCATGCACTCGGGCACACTGTGGCCAGATGCTGGCAACTGCATCTATATGGCCTTTCTGGACATTCCAACATGGCCATGGTCTTGAAATGGCTTTGTATGTTACCTGAAGCTTCCTCCAGCAGGTTCCTCCATCTTTCTGGCATTTCCGCCTTCATGAGGTCTTCACTGCAATTTGGCCTCACTTTCATAGCTCCATTTATTGGCCTATGGAGGGGGGATGCTTGTAGGGACTCTGATTGTGCCGTACAGTGCCTCTCTCTCGGGCTTTCCTTTCAAATCTCAGTAGGAGTCTCCATGATAC
This sequence comes from Dolichotis patagonum, assembly GCA_004027295.1. Taxonomy (NCBI): domain Eukaryota; kingdom Metazoa; phylum Chordata; class Mammalia; order Rodentia; family Caviidae; genus Dolichotis; species Dolichotis patagonum. The sequence goes on along the minus strand of PVJX010002183.1, from coordinate 42,482 downwards.
CAAACCTTGTGCAGTCTGCGTTCTTGCCAAAGTAGCATCACGTGGATGACGTCAGGCTCTGAACAGAGCTTGACCTATACATAGCTGAGCCTGCTTGAACCGCAGCAGCAGCAGCCTCTGAGTACCATGACAGCTTGGGTGATTCTAGGTAAGTAGGGCACCCAGAACTCTTTGTTCAGCACACTGCATCTTGGAATGTTTTTGAAATAAATTTGCACTTTTATGTCTTTTACTTGGGTCTTGCCAATTACTCAGATGCAAAGACACTTTTGGCTTCTTTCCGACTGTGCTACTCTCCACAACATCCCTGGTAACACCTTCTTGCCAAGTGCATATTTAAAAAGTCTTCCTGCTCTACTTTTCCTCCTGATTCTCACTGCAAAATTGGCAAAAAAAAGAAAAAAAGCACCCCCCCCAGCCAACAGTACCCGTGCTGCTCCTGAGTACAGTGCTGCCTTGAAATTCCCTCTACCTGTTCAACTAGGCCGGTGCCTTTAAACTTGTTCTCTTGTAACCCTCCAGGCATGGATGGAGGGAAGGCAAATTCTTGCTGTGATGTACAAAGGAGGCCTTCAGCCCAAAGCTCGGCCCTTTGTCCTTTTTCACCTGAAACTTCCTGCAAATGATCTTCACTGTTCTGAGTTCTATCAGTAATCTGGCCTTTTAAGCCCTCATCAGAATTTTTCTTTAAGCTCTGCATACATAGTCGAGATTTCTTTAGTTCATTTCTTCAAATTTTTTAGAACTGTACTACAGTCAATTCCAAAATCTCTTCCCTATTGTCAGGAATAGTATAGTGGTAGGCACTCTCCTGATATATGCACACACACACACAAACACACACACACACACACAACACAACACATTTTGTTGTGTGTTAGCTTTCCATTATGGTAACAAAACACATGAGATGATTAATTTAAAAGGAGAAAAGATTTATTTTTGTTTTTTATATTTTTTTTTTAAATAGTGTTTCACTATGCAGTTCAGGCTGGCCTTGAGCACACTTTATAGCACAGGCTGGACTCAAACTCACAGTGTTCCTCCTGCCTCAGCCTTCTAAATGCTGAGATTACAGGTGAGTGCCACCATATATGGCAGAAAACATTTATTTTGAAACCTAATTTTGGAAGTTTCAGTCCAAAGTCAGTTGCCCTGCTATTTTTGGGCCTGTGGCGAGGCAGGAAGTTATGGTAAAAACAGGTAGCAGATGAATCCCGTTCACCTCATGTCTGAGGAGAGAGGAGAGGAAGGGAAGGAGGAAGAGAGGAAGGGAGAGACAGAGAGAGAGAGAAAGAGAGAGAGAGAGAGAACTAGTAAACAGGTTAAGGGAGTGGTAAGGGGAGAGGGCAGGAGAGCAGGACAAGGGAGGAGAAGGAGGAGAAGGGAGGAGTAGGGAGGGGAGAGAAGGGGAAGGAAAGGGAAAGGAGAGAAAAGCTGAGTCCCATGTTCACTTTCAAGGGCACACACTCCATGAATCTTACTTTCTCCTGCTGGCTTCCATTTCTGGAAAGATGCTGCCACCTCCCATAGCGCCATCAACTGGGGAGCAAAGTAATGCATAGGCCTCTGGGGCACATTTAAGATCTAGGCCATAAGAGTTTTCGTTCTTTTCCTCTATTATTTACAGCGAAAAGTTTGAAAGTCTTAGCCATGGAGCTTTACAAAGGTCTTGCAACAACTATTTATTTGAAAACCAAATGTAGCAAAGTCAAGTCTGTGACTGAATTAGACTAAGGCAATTAGCCTTTGTTGATTATCTATTTTGTGTTTTTCCTATGTTGTTGTTTCAACCTCATGTCAATCAATAACTACTAAATAAAGCTGAAAAAATTGTAGCCATTCTTTCCCCACAGATTCTTATTTCAGGAATCAAATTGTCTCTTATTCAGTTAAAATTGTAGCATAAGATACACACTGAAATATCATGCAATAAAGTATTATGCACTAATTTTCTAATAATTATGGTCTCATCTAACAGATTCATATAATTAAAAGCACCTAATTTAAAGATATTTTTCTAAGAGAAGGCCTATTAAAATATGTTGTGATTTTCATAATAGTGCTACAGTATACTTTCCCTAAAAGCACTTTTAACATATATGAGTACAAATAATTGCATGCAATTTATTTAAATTAGGATAGCAAAATTATAATGTGAATGAATGGGCCATTATGAAAAGTGAGCTAATTTAAGTTAGACCATATAATCATCCAGAATTTTGTTGCTCTTGAGTTTGCAAATTATATGTTTTGGAACTTAAATTGTTCATGCAGATATTCATAAATTTATAAAGATGTAAATATTGATACTCATTTTTAGTTGAAAATCACTAAAAAGTTTTTAAAAATCAAATTCATATAAATTGCTACTTCTCCTAAACTTAAAACTATTCCCATTAAAGATGAAGAGCAAAACAAAGGTAAAGCTATGCGAGGATTATAAGCAAGTTTCTCCACTTCTTTTAACTTTGTGTTTTTTGTTTGCCATTATATGGCAACCTCATTTCCAATGTTAAGAATACTTATTAAAATCTTTGAAAGCACAATATCCATTGGCTGTGCTGTTTTTTAAAAGGGAAACAGTCACACCAACAAAACTGTGTAAACATGTCCAGAATCTTTGTAGTATAATTCACTTAGAGGAAAACCCCCATCAAATTTCCAGTTGCCCAGCCTGCATATTTAATTTCTACTAAAGGTGTTAAGACTTCCATGACTGAAAGAATTATACTTCTTTCAGATTGCATTCTAAAGACATATTTTATTAGAAAAGCCTTTCATATTAATTAATATATAGATGTGTAGCTTTGAAAAAGCAACACTAATCCCCAGTGTCTTGGGTGACATTTTCACTTGATTCAATTCTTTTTCATGTTGTATATTTCGAAGAAACTAAAGATGTTACACTGTTCATGTTTTATGTATATCTATATCGCTATAATGACTTTAATTGAAATTTACTTCCCATATTAGTTCAGATATATCTGACGCCCTGAAATTGTTGTCAGGGATTTTTGTAAAATATGCTATTGGCATATTAGCTAAAACATTCATATATGTATCTTTCTGGTGTACAAACTGTCACAAAATCCAATTAAAATGAAGCATTCGCAAATCTGGTGGTTTAGAATGTGAACTCGTGCAGCCTTGCTGGCGTATTGATGAATCTTGTTATTCTGTGAACACCGAAACAAGTCAATGTAATTGACACTGTGTTATGAAAATCTAAATGATCATTTACTTTTCAAGGCAGTTGACTACTTGCTTTCTTAGCTAAAGTTAACCAGTTTTAGGCTTTCTTAAAATAAAATGGTTAAAGTAGGTCATGGTTTTCTGATACTTTCTGTTGCTGAGGTTATAATTCATTTGGAATATTGTTTACAGAAGGCATTATTTAAACTAACTGCTCTCTGAGGTTTTGCTTGAATATAGTAACCATTGTATAACCCGTGACTGAAAGCCATTGTTTACCCAAGGTCATGATGGCCTTGGTTTGCCTGTCTTTGTCAGAATGAGGAGCATATAATGAGCTCAAGACTGTCTTCTCCTTGCAGAATGTCACAAGCATAAGGACACCTCTATTATCTTTACATACATTAGTAGGTAAATGTGTATATATATACACATACATATAGCCTAATAGGAAAGGTAAGCTCTTTTTGGATTGTTTTCAATAACACAAAGAAAGGGTACAGTAGAGGACAAAATTTAAATAACTGGTTGCATCATTTCTTTGTATAAATTGAGGCTTCTGTTTAAAACATGACTTTACGAACCTCTCCACCCTCCTTAAAGCCTGAGGCATGGTCTAGAGATGTGTAGTTTTAATAATTACCTCTAGGTGATCCTAATCATGACAGGTTTCGTGCATATATTCATAAATGCATAAAATGCATTTGCAGGAAAAAGCAAATAGGTTTAACACTTTGGTTAAAATAGGTTTAACACTTTGGTTCACTTTGGTTAGAAGTGAACTAAAGCCCTCATACAACTGAGGTAAGCTGAGTTCTCACACATGCAGACCTTAGACAATAGTACGAAAGTGCGCTCCAAAGCTCAAAACCTAAGGCAGAAATGCTGGGATAGAGGAGAGCCATTTCTGTCCCTTTGGGCTGCTATAACAAAATATCACGAACTGTGGCTTGTGGGCTGCAGAAACCTATTTCTCACAGTTCTAGAGGATAGAAAGTTCAAGATAAGGAGCCATCGGGTTCAGTTTCTACCAAGAACTCCTTTCTCATGGATGGCTGTCTTCTCACTGTTTCACATGGTGAAAATGACGAACAGGGCCGGGGATTTAGCTCAGTGGCTTAAGCACCTGCCTGGCAAGCATGAGGTTGTGAGTTTGATCCCCGGTACCCAAAAAAGAAAATGACGAACAAACTTGCTTGCGACTTTTCTATAAGGGCGCTATTTGTATATTTGTATTCATGAGCGCTTTGTGCTCCTGACTCCATTGCCACCCAGGGTCCTACCTCCTGATGCTATGCTGGGGGTCAGGGCTTTGGCATATGAATTTGGTGGTGCTCAACCCAACAGACTGCACTGAAGATATTTAAATTGTTTACTTCTCCACTCCTTTCTTAAAGCTGTGGTTCTCAATTCAGTAGCACTTTAGACCCAGGGGAGAGCTGTTTAAATCCTAATGTGCAACCAAAACACAGACCAGGTAAATTAGAATCTTTGAAAGCTCCTCGGTGTGCAGCTGATGTTAGGGACCCACCTTAGAGGTTAACTGGTTAGAGCTACACTCAGTGAGAGGAAAGCTCAGCTTCGTCACGTGACCTGAAACAGACTGAGAAAAGCTGGCAAACTCCGCTTTCCTTTCTAGATCAACATTGTATTTCATACTGCACAGCCTTTAAACCCACAGCTAGAGGTTAGTTTCAGAAAGCTGATTTTTTTATGTTTTGATATTAATATCTAAACATCTGTCTGAATATTATTATTATTTTAAAGACTTTTTCTGTATTTAAATTTGGGTTTCCTTTGTACGTAAGTATGTCAGCTGGAAGTAAAAGTGTAATCTCTTCCTTTCAAACAGTTTGATTTATTTCTTTTTATTACTGTGTGGCTGTGATCTTCTGCTTCAATATTGTATGAAACCAGTGATATTAAATATTCTCTCCTAGTTTCTAACTTTATAGGAGCCGCTTCTGATGCTTCACATTGAGTTAGTGCATGTTGTAGGTTTTTAGTGGATTCACTTTATCAGGTTAATCTTTTTCTAATCTTTATTTATCAGAAAATTGTAAGCATCTACTAATGCTTATAGAGTATTTATGTGCCTGTGTGGTCCCTTTTATTATTATTTTCCACTTTCTTAAATCACATTATTGTATTTACTCAGATTATTCTCTACATTGTTTGAATTTATTCATTCTATTCAGGTTTAATTCAGCTAGAATCATGTTTCGCTAATTTTAAATATGTAGAATTTGATCTATTTACTACAAACATCCATAGTCATTAAATTTCCTTAATGTAATATTACCTTACAAGTTTTATGTTTGTGTTTTCATGTGAGTTTAGTTTCAAATGTGATTTGACATATAAATTATTTTAAAATCTAATTTCAAAAAATTCAGAGACAATTTTAGCTTCCTTTTTTAGTTTCATTTTCTTTTTTAAATTTTTATTGGCACATTTGCAGTGCATAATAATTACATCCTTCGTGGTGAGTTGACATTTGCAAATCATACATTGTAACACCCATCTCTTGGTCACCTTCCCTTTTGCCTTAGATGTACCTTTCTATTTTCTATTATCTATCTTTTATTTTGCTTTTTAATCTACATTTTAGATTTCTCATACACAAGAAACAATGGAAAATTTTGCATATATAAGGAGAGAAATAGTGAACTCTTGTGGGTCTAAAACTGAATGTAAACAACTAATAATTCACAGCCGATTGTTTTATTCTACATATGTCTAATCACTCCCTCACCATAATCTCACATGTATAGATCATTTCAAAATCTCTGTTATGATTCATCTCAAGGATCCAGAAAAAAACATACATTATTTCTTTAGTCTTTAAAACTGTCAGTACACGCTCTAAATGATGTGGAAACTTTTTAAAACATTGTACCCTATCAAATCACAACAAAAGGTTAACAATAAGCATAATGTTACCAATGTCAAACACTCATTTCTTTCAAATTTCTCAATTTTTTTTCACATTTTCAGTTATTTGTTCAATTTAGAATGAAAAAGAATGTAATCATTTGGTTAACATGCTCATTAAGTCTACATGTTTTACATTCCTTGTTTAACAATGAAAAATACTTTTGTTTAAATAACTAGAATGTCTGTTTTGTAAGATTTCCTGCTTCATAGAGTGTTTTGCAAATTGCACCCCTAAGGTGACCATCCCTTCCCTATGTACTATATTTCCTCTATAGCTGTAGACAGATAAAATCCAAGTTCTAGTTTTTAAGAAATCCTACATATTTAGAGATTATGCCACATTTTAGAGCATCACATCAAATGTGACTCTGGTTTTTTGCCTCCTGGTAAAGCTGAGATTGACTATTAACTCAGCTGTTACCAGTGTCTTTCAATGCATGTTTTCCCAGCAATCCTTTATATAAAGCCATTGGCCACTGAAAATCACTGATTTCCTTTCCTATTTCTTTAGACCAATATCCTTTTATATATCAGATTTTATTGGTACATTTTAGATACATAAAATGATCATCATATTCATCCTTAAACATTAATGTTCTGAAGATTTTCTCTAAAGAATACATTTTACCATCAAGTACTAGTGTAGTGTAATTCATAGATTCAGTAGGAAAAAGTGAATAAGTAATTATTGCATTGTTTTTGCTGATGAGTTTTCAGAGTAATGAAGTGGTTTATAAGGAAGTTAAAATAGGAAAATTTTTCATGTGCTATTATTAATAGTTCATAGACTTTATCATATTTTTACTTTTCATTCTCTTGTAATTTTTATTAAGTGTTCATTTGTCTCTCACTAGTGGGAACGCTTTCAATACGGCACAAGTATCCTTTTGATAAGGTCCCATGCATGAGTCATTGCTTTTTGCCTATATGTTTAACAAAATATTTAAGGCTCATCTTTACATTTCCTATCCTAGATATGAAATGAGATATTTCATCTGTCTGCTGCTATTTCACTGAAAAGCATATTTTACAGAACACAGTCTTGTCACTTAGGGGTCCTTGCTGTTGTTGAATGATGAATGTTTCTAGATCTACTTACCATATGTTCAAATATTTAGTATTTAAAATGAAAATGTAGAATTACAGCATTTTCCTAAGTTCTTGTATATTTTATACCTGCATTTGTGATTCCTAACAATTTCAACATGAATACTTCTTTGCTTTACTCATATGTCATTTTAAATAGTTGATCACATCATTTCTTTAAATTATTATTGCAGGTGTGGTTGAGGACATCTATTGAGAAGTTGAACTGGGTTTGGTGCACCATGTATTTCAAATTACTCCAGAGATAGGACCCCGTTCCTAAATGCTTAGCCTGAGCACTGCATGCATTTTTGCCGCACCTCAGCCTTCATCAGGCCCTGCCCAAGTGCAGTATGGGTATAAAAGTTACACCTAACCTTAGAGGTCATTGGTTATTGTTTGTTACTTACTGCAGAGCTATAATTGGGACCAGACGGGGTTGCAGCATTCTGCCCCAGCCGAGTCTTAGAGTGACTGCAAGAGTTGTTGCTTTAGTAAAAGGGTTTTCACAGCATTCTGAACGCTTCTCCCATATGCGTGGAATTCTACTTTGTCTGGAATGTTCTGGAGGGAGCTCTTGGATAGAAGACAGTTCCCTGTCTCTCCCACTACCTGTAGCACATCTCTGTTCTGTATCAGTGCATGCTCATTGGTAGCTTTTCCATAGAGTGAAGGCTGTTTAGATTTTGTAATTTATATCTTATGCATTTTATGTATTTTACTCTATTTTATGCATTGATTTTTCTCATTTATTTTTATATTTGTGGATCCAGATGGCATGTCTGTTGTTTTTGCCTACACTCTTTCATAGTATTCACACTTCAGTTGATATTTGAATGTAATCTGTGAGAGGTTTGAATATGGATGTCTTCAATCAATATTTCTTCATGCATCTGATAGTGACTAATTACACTACACATATACAGTGATTGCATCTCTTTTAATAAAAACTTTTCCACAGTAGAAAATATGATTTTATATTTGTACTTTTTTCTTTCAGGTTAGTAAATGGTATTTTTATTTTATGTTTTTATCAATGAATATTTTCCTTACATTGTAAGATGCCAAAAGTATGATTTAGAGTGAATTTGTTACAACTCTTCCAGACAGGTGTAAAATAAAGAGTTCTTCACTACTTAGCCAGTCATGGTAAAGCTGGTCTCATGTCTCAGCCTAAAAACTTATCACACTTTCAAATTTTTATGTGTATTCTTTTTATTCTATTATAAATTCTGAAAGATACTTACTTTTAACTTTAAATATAAGTAACTATATTATCCAAAGGCCTAATTGGGTAAGTGATATGAAGTTATAGAGCAAATAGATTGATATTAAATCCAATTCTTTTCTCACCAATTCTAAGCCTTATTTGTTAATAGAAGCTAAATAGTCTCTCTTTTACCATAAGCATATTAAACTTTTAGCCTGATTACTATTAAGTACATTCTAAAATGCTAGTAGTCTTAATGAAACTATGCATAATGATATACTTGCACCCAGAAAGATTAGTGTATATAATGATTAATATACTAAATTTGTGAATATTCATTTTATGCATTATTTATTTAATAGAGAAAACCTACTAGAATATATATAATGCAATTAATATTTGCATATATATTATGCAATTAAGTAGAAATAAGTAACAACTACTGGACTTCATATTTGTAATGAATAAAACATGTCAGTCGTACCTCTCAGAACATTATTGCAGCCCAATGAAATAACATAAAATATAAATTTACCACACTGTTAGTGATTATTTATGTGCATGAGATAATAATATGTTATTTAATGATTAGTTTTAAGTTCAACTTCAAACAGCAGTGTGATCCAAAACTGCAGTGGCTTAACTATGGAAATTTTTCCCTTTCATGTAAAAGACACTAAAGCCGACCTGCGTGTGTAGGCTTATGTTCAGCAGGTGGGAGTCCTGGGTTTTTTCTATAATATTGTTCCGCTACCCTAGTGTGTGCTCTTAGGATTCAGGTTCATGCAGCTGTGCTAGATGGCTTCCAGAGCTCTAGTTATCATGTTTTCCTTTCCGACACCAGAAATGGAAGGGCAGACTTAAGGTAGGGAATTTGAACACATGAGCAGTCTTTTAAGAGATGTTTGCTGGAAGCTCATACAATTTCTTAGATGTCTTACTGGCCTGCTGTGCGTTAATTCCAACTGCAATGTGTCTGACAAATGCAGTATTTTCTCTACATATCTCAAATAGAGGACTGTGTTATTAAGAAAGAAGGCCAAGTGATTATTTAAGTAATCAACTAGCACTCTATAAAATTACCATGTTGCCTACCCATAATCAACTTTCAGTTTTTATAAAAATTTTGCAAGTAAATTGTTACTTGATTCCCTTAATTTCTGAGGTAGAAAGACAACTCTTTAGCCCTAGTTTTTGTTTGAGAAACACATTGTAAAATTTAGGCTCAGAAATTCTATGAGATGTCTTAAGATTATCTTTTTTCTTTAAGCCTGGGGATTAAACCCAGGACCTTGTACATGTAGGCAAGTATCTTATCACTGAAACCATTCCTTCACTTTATAAAGTCAGAATTGCATAATCCTTCATTAGAGATATCTGAAAAGCTTCAAAAGTCTGAGATTTTCTTGACTTTTTCCCTCATCATAATTCCATGTCTTTATGCCTCTGTAAGCCTCAATACTTACAACTAAAAAAAGCTCTGCAAGTCTTAACATTATGAATTGCAAATGAGCAAATGCAAGAAAATGCTGTGATTGTTAGAAAGTACTGAAAATTAATTTGCCATAGTAAGATTCTCCCTTCTGTTTTAAGTTACTTAAATAAATAATGTACGTGAAATACTGCACACACATTGCCTGGAAACATTTAGGCAACTGGATAATATTGTTTGGAAATCAAAAGTGTGAATGTTTGCAGTAGGTAGAATATTTTGTTTTATTAATGCACTTTTGTCAAAGACATTTGCATTTTCATGTATTTGATCAAGTCAGCTGTAAGCATCCATTTACTTCAGGGAGCTAGGCTGGTGGAAAAGTTCAGTTTGCTAGGGTAACTGGAAATGAAGGAAAAAGAAAATTAAACTCCAGGTTCTAAACTAAAAATGATAATACAAGGTAGAAATGCCAGGATTCTATTAGAAAGAAAGGTTCCTATGAATTTATTTATCTCTGGCATTACATAGTGACTTCTAGTCTAGTGAGTAGTCCACAGAGTTTCTCTTCTGGTGTACTCTGGTTATCACTTTTTGGAGGACTGCTAGCCAGTGATGTGTCCTATGCTAACATGGAAGGGATATTGTGTAGAGGAAGTAGGAAACATGAACTGATCACCTACAGTGTTGTCTGATGGGGTGTGGGGAACGTGTCCAGAGTTTGCCTTGCACCGAGATCTCAGATGACACTGTGCTAGTTAAGCACACAGCACTGTTTCTCAAGTTATGGTCACTGCACTGGTATCATCTTGTTAACTGCAGCTGATAAGAATATAAAACAGACTATCCTAATGAAGCAAAAATTTGAATATCAGCTGAAATCGATTTGAATCACCTACCAGAAGTGATTTCTTCCAAGGGGAAAATGGACCACAGGTGAGGATTCAAAACTATGAGAACCACAGTAAAATTTTAAAGATTGAGAAGAACTAGACAGAATTGTACCAAAGGCTTGCACTGGTTGAATAGTGTCCTCCAAAAATTCATGTCTACCATGCAGCTCATAATGTGACTTTATTTGCAAATTGGAGGCATTACATATATTATTTAAGATAAAATCATACTAGTTTACTATATTAGATTCCCTAAATCTAATGCCTGGTGTCTTTATATAAATGTTACTAGTATGTGAAGACAGATGAATATACATAAGACTGATTCTAAGGAATGGTTACTAGGCATGCAGGAAAATTTCCTAAGAAGACACTCTGATAGAGATGATTTTAGGAAAATTGCAAGGCTATTTTCCCTTCTCCCCTCTCTATCTAAAACTTCATTCTATTGTATCATATTTGTATCAAAAGATAAAAGGAGACATTATTATATAAAATGATATACCTGTTTTATAAAGTATGCTATATAATTTGTTTGAAGTGATGATAAGTGATATTGTGGCTGAAAAACTATGTATAACATTGGACTCTAGTCGGTAGCCAGGGAATGCCTCATTTAAGCAAGAGCCAAAAGAATGTAAAAGATAACTGAGAATAACCCAAAATTACTAAGGAAAGTGAGACTTCAACCTTTGGGTGAGAACCTAACACTTAGGATTGGTAAACTAGGTATCTAGTTATAAGATCACATATCCGGGTTTTCCAATTTGGGAAAATACCTTGGAGCAGCTCACAGTGAAAGCGTAGCTCCATGCCCATTTCACCCAGAATCCTCAGGGGGGACCTCTCTGACCAACTGCTCCTAAGATGTTCTCTCTGAGACCCCATAAAGCTACTGCTCTCTTTCTCCCTAAATAATTTTATTTTATATTATTGTTTTCTATAACATGCATGTAACTATATGTGATAAGGTGGAGGGTTGGTATGAACACTTTTTTAAGAAGAATGTGTCTTTTATTTTTAAAAAGAGTAATCATTGGAGTAAGAACATTTTTCACAAAGGAAATTACTAAGTAAATTAGTTATGGCTGTTGAAATTGAAGGCTAGAGTGGAAATCATAAATAAAACAACTAATTCCATACTCAGATCCACAGAGAACACATACTTTTTTTGGCCTATTTCCTTTCAAAGCTTACTAAGTAGTGATTTAACAAGTCACTATAGACCCAGTGAAATAAATATCACTATGGCCAGGTGGCAGCTTTTCAAAAACTGTCTTTCATTCTAGTAAAAAACCAAAGAGAAATGTGTTTAAGAGAAATGTTTATCCTAAACCATATCAAAGGACAAAATAACAAGACAACAACAACAACAAAGAGAGAATATTCAACTTACTTTTATTAATGGAGCTAGGTGGAGTTACTCCATGCATCTGGGGATTTAATGGTGATAGAGACCATCATGTCTAATTTTCTTCTGATTGTAAAATGAAGCTACAAGCCACAAAAGTGGACCAGTGCTGTAGGGACCATAAACTGCTTCTTACCTCTTGTTTGCTAGCTGCTGTCTGAATGTAGCATGGCATTTTATTTACATATGATTCTTTAAGTCCATTTAAATCAAATGTAAATCAAAATTACATACCTGTTAAATGAAAAATTACATGCCTGTTATTTTCAAATATTAGTAAGTAATAAGAATTAAAAGATAAAAATACACATTTATATTTTAGTAAACAAGGCTTACTAAAACATTTTACTTGTTGCTATGTGTTAAGGATTTTGACCATAAACTATTTTATAGAATTAGGCTACATTAGTGCTCTCTGGATCACTGACACTGGCAAAGCCTGCTGTCTTTGGCATTTTTGCAGTCTCACAGATTATCCTAATGGCCTGATGGGTGTTTCTTTGGTCTCTTAACACAGTAATCTCTCCAGAGTGATATTCTGTGTTGATCTAGTTAATGTCTCTGTTTTTCTTCTTCTGTATTTGGGGCTTCCTTACAGCCAAGAAAACTTTGCTTCCATTGCATCCCCCAATTCCACTTTAATTTGAATTTTCAGTTTGCGAAGTCACTGCCCAATATTATTGGTTGCAATCTAAGAAAGCACATAAAGACAATGAAAATAGTAGCTGTGTAAATTGTTACTATGGAAAAATAAATCCATGTGCTTCTGTGATATATTTAATAATAGAGAATTTTTGCCCTCAAATTTCTGTTAAAAGTTTTTGAGTATTTTTTAATACTCAATGTATGCTTTTTGTATATGTCTATAAATGTATGTATGAATATGTATGTATAATATCTTAGCTGCCACATAAAATTTTAATTCCCTTAAAGACAGAAGGAAATACTTAGAATTCATTGTAATATAGTACTTTTTCACTTCTGATGTAGTATCTTAACCAAATGAGATCTGTGAAATACACATGTTTTGAGATAATTTTGGAAAATGTTTTGAATTCACAAAACAAAGTTTAGTTAAACAGATTTGGTTAAATAAATGCAAAAATAGAACACCAACAAAAATAGCATAATATACTAAAATATTACCTATAAAATAATATTTATAAAAAGAATTCAATTCTTTGCCTTACTTTTTCTAAAACCTGGTCTTCCATCTAAAAGCAGCCGTGGTTTCTTTATTGCATTATATGGTTTTCATTCTTTTTTTCTTTCATATCACTAGTAATTTCCTTATACAGTGTCTTGATTTTTCAATTTAAATTATTTTAAATTGATTGATTGTCAACAGTTGGTTTACCAACTTGCCATAGAAAAAATTTTGTTTATATAAGTGCTTCTTCGTCCTGTCTTAATATAATTAAATCTATATTTTTAGTTTACCACTTACCATATTTTATGTAAAATTCATGACATTACTATTTCAAAAGTGAATTACAATAGTAAACCTGTATTAATGGCAGCTACTGGCACAGGAAATAACGTATATCCTTTGTCCCTTACCTAATGTCTATTAGGTTCATTAATTATAAAAGCAAAAACTGTATTTCCTAGTTTTCAAGAGGGGAAGCTGGTACAATATGCATTATGAATAGAAAAAGGGTGGTGAAGTTTGCAGAAACCTCTGTAAGGATTGCTGCCCATTCTTTTTCTCCTTCTAAACTTGGACATAATAGTGAGAGCTGCACAGCGCCTTTTCTGAATGGGCCTGTGTTCATGGCTGATGAATGAAAACAAGATGCTAAGCAAGGATAGTACAGCAGGAAGGAAGAAACAACTTGGAAGCTTGACGCCTATGGAACTGTTATATTAACATATGGCTACCACTTGCTGGACTTCTCTTAAAAGAGAGAAAAATAAACCCTTATTTTATTTAAAATTGTGTTATTCAAAATTTCAGTTATATATACCATCCAAATCAATTTTAACTGGTATGTTGAGGAAATTATGTATTTTAACAGAAAGCACCTGAATGTAAACTCAGAGAATGGATGAAAGAATGAAATAAATGGATTCTAAAATTTGTGGAATGTTAAATTTACATTAGTTTGTTGGAATACAACTCTGAAAACAGAATTGATGACTTGATAATGCAACCCATGTAGATTAAACATAGGAGTACGGGTGAAAAAGTTATTTTGTTTACCAAGACATACAATACTGTCCTAGTTCACAGATAATAAAGTAATAAGAATTGAAACAAAATGCCTGTGATCATTAGGATTCATGTCAATAAAATTATTATGGCTATTCATTTCACATTTCTAAGAAAGCCAAGGCTAGTTCTCATCTAAGCAGATCTGGCAGCCCTTGATGAATTGTAGAAATGTACATATGTTAGAGAAAGTTATTTTATGAATAATAAATCTATTATTAAGAAATTATATACAGTATGTGGTCTATTTTATATATATATAAAATGATAATGGGCTAGGCTAGGTGTGGTAATACCTGTAATCCCAGCACGCAGGAGACTGAGACAGGAGGATCACTGTGAGTTCAAGGCCAGCCTGGGCTACAAATTGGGTTTAATGCCAGCCTAAACTGAATCATGGAACTCTGTCTCAAAAGAACAAAATAATATTAATAATAACAATAATAGACATTAGTATAATTATACAGTGCTATGTTCAAGCTATCATATATTGTTAAGATCATTAACCCTGTTAAGCCCTCAACTCTCTCATGTAGGCACCATTGTATATGAAGGAAGGAAAGCTTAGAGATACTTCGTTTGTCCAAGGTTAAGGAGCTAATAAATGGTGTCACCAGGGTTCAAAGACAGGAGATTTTTCTTCAGAGTAAAAACATTTAGCCACCTGTCTTCTTATATCAAATTAGCTTTTGTATCTTAACAAGTGCATTTCAAATTGAGTTTACAGCCATATTTTTAATAACCTTTTGTAATCGATGAACCATGGCTTCTCGTTTCTGCCTCCTCTGCACTTATCATGCCTTCTTTATGGGTTCACATATCACACTTGTGGCAGTTAAGCTTGATTGTGTCCTCTTGCTTGGGTTGGGAGCCAGGCAGGGGATTGATGGAGCAACTTTTGGTGGTATCTGGTGGGTGATGAAGAGGTGACCTTGGATAATATACGTGGTCCCTCACATCTTCTCTTTCACCACTCCACTGCTCTGCTGCCCCATCACAGTGAACCTCAGTTCACAGCTTTGCTCCATCATGCCTTTCCTCCGTGATGGTTCTGCCCTGGAACTGGCCAGCCTGGGACTGAATTCCCTTAAAACATGAGCCATGTTAAAGTTCTCCTCTTTTAAGTTGTGGAGGTCAGATATTGTGTCCCAGCAATAAGAAGGCCGATTAATAGAACACTGTATGTAACTTGTTCTTTATAGAATGTCTCACAAAGGATATCATCAATTCCTTTAGGACTGAGTATAAGGTAACTATGAAAATATACTTAAATGAATCCTGAGCTATAGTAGATCATATATAATTATCTAATAAATAAAAAATGGTTGCACACTTTAATTCTGATATTGCTTCTAGCTCTGTCCTCCTGTGCCTGTGATATGTTGAGACTTCCATAATATGTTTTCATTAAATCATTCCAGTCCTGTCATCTTTTAAATAAATTTTTAAAGCATTTTTATATTTGCTTTTGCAAATTCCTTAAGGTTGTTGTGTTATCTTTCAAGACTATGAAAGCCTTTCTTGATGCCTTCCAAGAAGCTTTGGTAAATTTCAGCAGTTAATGATCAGTCTTTATCTACTCTGTCCTTGAGTGTTATTTCTTTGTATGTGTGACCACACATTCTCTCCGTTGTGTCTCATTTTGCCACATGCAATCCCGTTTGTCTTGGTCTTGAACTTCTTTCCTGACAGTTTAATGTTGCCAGTCTCATCCCATTTCCTCCCTCCTGCATGTCTTCCCAGTTCTGTCTGCCTTGCTCAGAGACAGGCTCCTAAAACCATCCCAAAGGCACACGAAAGTAGGATTGAACTTGAGCGTTTATCTACTCATACAGTCAACTGATTTTTAAAATCTTTACATTCTAAGACTTTGTTTCATATTGACTTTAGAAGAATAGAAAAACAGAAGATTAAGTTACTGGTTGAATACTATTTTGAATACTAATGGTTGCTTTAACTTTTTTTTTACCTGATAAAATTAGGTAATATGCACATTTGCTACTGGTAGTCTAATACCACCATTCACAGATTTCTCTCAAGATATCCATAAAATGAGTGACCATTCTTTGCCAAACATTGGAAATAAGATTAAAGCTTTTTATAAAATTAGGTTACAACATAAATTAATGCAGATTAGCTAAATATTTAAATATATGCTTCCAAGTAAGATTCATTCATATTTGGGCAACTTTTAGAAGAAATGGAGTATAATCAGTTTAAGTAAGAAGTGATAAGAAGAGAAGGAAAAACAGAGAAGAGAAGGGAAAGAAATGGAAGGGAATAGAATCCCAGGATGAAAATTTCATGAATAGAGATCTATGAAAAGAACCCAACCTTTCTCTGTGGTTTGAGTATTCTTGTTTTGCATCAATCACTTTCAAAGTTTAATATAGAATTCCTGCAGCACTGACACTGATTAGGGAAAAATCAGAGGCAGCCGTAGCATGCCTATCACTGCTGCGCAGCAGCACAGAGACAGGACAACCAGAGATGGACCCCAACCTCCGGGCCTGGAATCCTAACCCCTGATTTCAGACCTCCAAAGTATAACGCTAAAAATACCAGCTCTTTCCCTGATGAAAATGAGCACAGGAAACAAATGCAATATATGAAAAAAAGTCTTTTCAGTTAGCCCTGTTCTTCCAAATCATGCCCGATGTTTGGAGGAAACAATAGCTTTGCCCTTAGGTTATCATAAGCCAACATCTGAGGCTTATGCAAAGCTCAAAGGCTTTTCCCTCTCTGTTCATGACAGGGCACTATGATCCATCTGTGGTGTGATACAACTTGGATCCAGAGACTGAATTGTAGCTAGATTTTTTTTTTTTTGCTGTTGTTGTTATCTATCTATCTATCTATCATCTATCTATCTATCTATCTATCTATCATCCATTTGTTTGGTACTGTTGGCTGAACTCAGGATCTTTGCACTGAACTACACCCCCAGTCCCATTTTTGATTTTTAATTTTGAGGCAGGGTCTTGCCAGTTTCCAAGGTGGGGCTTTAATTTGTGACCTACTTGCCTCATCCTCCCAGAGTGCTGGGATTATGGGAGTGTGTTACTCTGCCCAGTTAGCAACTAGGTTTTGTGAGGGTTGATGGAATCCCAAATAATTTAACATTTCATTCTCATTATTTTTAACTCTTCTTTTCTTAGAGGGACCCACTGCAGTCCCATTCATTTCATGGAGTGGTCCACTTCATCCTGCCATTCATAGTTCCTTTCAAAGCTAACAGTGAGTCTCTTCCAGATTGGCACACACATGGTTATCTTTAATTCAGTGCATATTTTTTGCTAAGATGTATAGGAAATAACAACCCTGTGCATTTTTAAATACTGCTAGGTAGTATTTTCTCTATTTTTCTATTTCAGAAAATGATACATTGACATTTATTATTATTATTATTTTTATTTATTTATATTTATTTATTTTATATTATATTTATTTATATTATTTTATATGTATATTATATATATTATTTTATTTATTTATTTATTTATTTATTTATATTTATTATTACTTATTATTAAATGTTTCAGATAACCAGTTCATAAACTAGTAATATCAAGTCCTCTGTTGTAGGTCTTAAAACTCATTTTACAAATTTATTATTTATTTCCATCTTTCTTTAATTATATATTTTGTCTCTAAAATTTTTAATTTGGGCAGAGATTTTATTCTCAGTAATTTTAAATAAAATTTTATTTTTATTGTCAATATAAAACTAGCATATTTTAGTATTAAACATTTTTAATAAGAGTTAAATAGTTTTCATAAGGTTACTGTCCTCTTTCTTGAGCCTCTTTAATCCTTTTATATTAAATGCAAATGCATTTTGTAATTTATCTGACCCTGTTCATTACTACACAAAATCTTTCTCGAGATAAAATTTGTCTTTCATACCATACCTGAGTCTTTGATGTTTTAAATGACTTATTTTCATTATCAAACTTAATTTTTAAAAATTCCCAGAATAGAAATGATAGATTGATAGTAGTAAAGCATTAGAAAAGTGAAGATATTACTCTGTTCTAACATTTATTGATACTTGTGGAAATTTTGCTGTCAATCTTACTATTTTTCCTTTTTAGAACAATCTTTCTTCCTGGAGGTTCTAGTTTTCACTTTCTTGTTGGTGCCTCAAGTTCAACATAACTTAGTTAAGTACATATTTATTGTATTTATCCTACTCTGTGTACAATGTAATTTGTTCAATTCTGGAATATTTTCAACCATTTAAAATATTTGAATTAATGTTTTGCTTCTTAGCTCATGCTATGATCTCAACAGTTTGTGTTTTGTTGTAATTGTTGCTATACCTATAAAATAATTTTTAAAATATTTTCTTAAATGCACCAAGTAATTCTTGCTTAGCAATTGCTTTCATTTGGGAAATAGCTTCTTTAAAACATGCTTCTTTGAAATTATTTTATGTTATATTTACATGCTTTTCTTTTGCAAATTTTTATAAGGAGGTTTAATTTTTATATTAGATAATTATGAGTCAAGATAAGATTATCCTGGTTTTGTTTCCCCCCAAAATCACATGAGGGAAGTTTGCTTGTATATTTTCACATTTATTTGGACAGCACTCTGCTTTGCCTCCCATAATAGAACTTTAATAAGTAGAGTATACAATTTTGTGTTGTCTTGGGAAATTTGTGGAAATGGTAAGAATTTAAAGCTGTGTACATTTCTGTTGTGGGTTCTGATCTTTGCATCCTTTTTCTGTCTTTTTACACTATAGCATCATAATGGTATGTCACCATGTACAATACTACAAACTTCAGCAAATCTTGTGAGTTCTCTTTCCTTATGCTGCAAGTTCCATACTGATTTGAAATAACATCACAGGAATAACTGAGCACAATGGGCAAAGTCTTCGAAACAAAAGATTTTTTTTTTTGGTTTGTTTGTTGTAATTCAACGAGCCTCTATGCATTTTTTTCTTAAAATCAGAATAGAAATATGTCTTAGAAGTGCTGGTCCCTGACATTTCTGTGATTAAAACTTACAAATTTGCATCTTATAGATCTAGCCATGTCTTGCAGAATGATCTTTCAGCCTTGTTATTAAAAGACCATGGATCTTTATCTGCCACGACCCAAAGTGGCTCTTGAGGTTCTTGGGGTTAAGGACCTGCGAGAGGATGAGAAAAATAAAGACAAGACAAAGCTGGGTCAGGTGGAGCCCTTATCCTCCTGATGTGAGGAAAGGAACTGCTCAAACAGTGCAGCATGTTTATGTATACCCTCCAAAGAAGAGTATCAATTCCAACCCCACTGCCTAGCAACTGTTCCCCTGGCAGGCCTGGGCCCCCTGCCTTCTCAGTGCTGGAACAACTTGTTTACATAGTTTGTTTTGGTCTCTCTGTTTTTTCTGGGCTGGACTTACTTCAGCCCCATACATGCAATCAATCTCCGGCTTCAATGGCTCGGCTCCCAACATTTATCAATTGTGTATGAGGGCCTTGCAATGTGTGGTATCCAATATAATTTAGGTACCCATAAATTAATCTGTCCTGAATTCCAGTATACATAGTTCAAAATGAAATGATGTACATATGGTGTGTTAAATTTTTTACTCTCAAATCTCAAAATGCTCTGCCATTCTCAAAGCAGTTGCTCTAAATTTTATATTCATGGCACAAATCACTTGCTAGTTCTACAAAGTGGTTGACACTATACTCTTAATTTTAGAACTCAAATTTTTGCAAAAACAAAATGGCACTTTAAGACCTTTTGATTCTGTGAATATGAATTAGACATGGGTTGCATTAAAACCCAAAATTACTGCCCTTCATTTTACTGAAAATATATCACTTTATTTTCCAAAGTTTTTCCTTCACCTCATTCTTTTCAGGTTACTTAAAGATGTGCACACTTGTTTATTTACTTACTAAAGGGCTGAAATTCACTTTCTTGTGTATTCTGTATAGTGTTTCTAAAAATTTTCTCATTATTTTACCTTTTACTAAGCACTGTATTCAAGCAATTAGATAATTTCTAACCAACAAGTTAATTGCTAGCCAAAATAGATATTTCATTATTAGCACATATTCACTTATTATTTTTCAAATATAAAACAAAAGCATATGTATTTTATATATAGATTTTACTTAATGCTTTTAAATTAATACTGCTTTCATTTAATCTTTAGATGATATAGATCCTACTGCTTTTAAGAGAATTCTAAGTCAAATTAATTAATGACTAGATTCTGATAATATTAGCCTATATCTTTCTTTTTCTGTTTGTAAAGACCCCCCCCACTACCATACACACAATGTAAAACTCAGTTTCAGAAATTATTAAGCTCCTGAGGGGAAAAAAAATACAGAAGCCTGATACCAATTTGGGTATTTTAGATGTAGAATCCATCTGTGCAGTGGAATTTTTGCTGTAAAAGAATATACTAAATTTGACTTCCTGACAGGAATGTTTCTGTAAGGTGAGTTTCTGTATTGTGCTTAAACACTTGAGTCCCATAATGAGGCAGACTACCGAGATCTGTGTGGCAGATTAGTAAATGGGCAACTTCTTACACAGCTGAACTGATGCTGGGTGTGGAAGGCCCACCTGAGGATTTTTGCCAACAGCACAAAAGAACTAGAGGAGAAGATGGTGTGCTGTTGTTTCTCTGGAGAAGCTTGTCGTACTGCGTTTCCTGATATGAACTCAGCTGTTCTCATCATTGCAAGAGCTTAGGTCCTCACTGTCACTGAAGATGGAAGGAGCGCTGGTCTTTACTTTGAGCATTGCTTCCTGGGTCCAGTATAGATCCTTCAGTCTGCTGGCACAGATCCTTTATCCTGCTGGTGCAGACTTTCTAGCTTCCACCTCTGACCTTTGGACCTTCTCACTGCAGATCCTTGATATAGATACAGATCCTTGATGCTTGCATGAGACGTTCTAGTGGGCTCTAGGCCTTTAGTTGAACTTTCATGGAGGACTTGGCCATGGACTCTAGGTCTTCAGCTGGACTTGTACAGAACATTGTCATGAGTTCTTTGGGTCTGTAGTGTGTGGAAAGATCTCTCACACCCTTTTGCATTTGACTCTCTGGGTGAATATTATAAAATAATCCTATAAATTGTGCCCTCTGTTCAATATTTTCCTTTGTAAATCTGACCATAGCCATCTGAGTATTTCAGGTTTCTAGTGCTACTGTGTTTTCAATCCAGGCATACCAAGCCCTTTTCACAGCACTGAGTTGCTGGATTGTGATGGATTTTGAGGTCAGAAGTTGCTTCCAGTGTTGCTGAAAAGAAAATATACTGGATCAGATTTATTTCATCTGAACAAAAGTTCCTGACCAGATTAATGAAGTTAATGAAGATGCTCTTGAAAAGGTAGGGGCTAAACCTTTTTCATCTCAGGAGATTGTACGGTTCCAGGGGTTCTGTTAATCTTTTACACATGTGCACTGCTGAGCTTCCCTCCCATACCCGACAACAGGATCACACAGCAGGGACCCTGTCTTTTACACTAACCTCTGAATTCCCTGATGTTAGTGTATTGGCTTAGAAAATAGAAGGCTTCACTGGTTCTGGATGGGCATATGTGTGTCTCGCTGATGGTGAAGAAGGAAGCTTCAGTTTGTCAGCCCTTCTGACCTTCAGTCTGTCATGAATTTGAAGAGATAGTTGACAAATAAAGTGGTGAATGAGAAGACATAAATATACCTAGAAATAATCCCAAAGCTAATTGCAGGTCCAATAAAAGATTTTAACATGCTTATTTTCTTGTTTTTTTTCTTCTTGAGTTATCTTATTTCGCTTCCGAGGTTCTATATGCATTAGGGTTCTCAAGAGTAACTGAATCAATATAAAATACATGCATACTTACACAAAGAAATTTTTTAAGCAAGCTTACAGGATCAGAAACTGAAGTCACAGTGGGTGTCTGTAGAACCAGAAGTGGAGAAGGCAAGTGACCACTTGCTTGCTGGAGAGCCAGTGGACTCAGTGGCAGGCAAAGGAGGAAGGTGTGGGAGTTACTGTGGAGAGTCTGCATTAGAAGACTGAAGAGTCCAGAAATTTGTTGATTTAGAGAAATGGCCTTTTGCTGCAGAAGGTGGAAGGATTGGGGAATGTTTAGAAAGCTTTTCACTCAGACACTGGAATGCTTAAGTTATTACTCACTTCAACAGAAAATGGGAAACACTACAGTGATGCCTTGTTTTACAAATATAATTTGTTTTATGATTTTGGGGAACATGGCTGTGGTCATGTTTGTCACCTGATGCAGGGTTTGCCAATGGAAGCGATATTTTGCAGAAGGCTTTTCACTGCAAACAGAAGTATTTGTGAATCATTTTCTTTATTTCGTTTTCATAATTAGAAACAAATTAAATCAAATTTGTAAATTTCATTTTTGCCCTGTACTAAAAGCGCTTACATACATATTTTGTAGTAACTGCACAGAAATTGCATTAAAATTTTGATATCAATTTTATTATTAAATATTTCATAGTTTCAGAAAATTCTTTAAAATTTGATTCAGTATTTTTTATGTAGTTATAACCTAAAAAGAATATTCTTTCTCATGCTCGTAAGATCAGTTGTTTTAAAACCACAATTCAAGCATTGAAGGCAAAATAGAGTCAAAGTAATGGTGATACATAATAATTTTATGGCCTGTTTTAAATAATTTTAGATTCTCTGTTATTATATGATAGTAAACTGAAATAAAAATGTCATACATCTCAACTGATTTTCTCATTTTACTGTGTTAATTGAAACATTTTTCAGTTATTTCTCTTAACATTTTAAAATACTTCTTAATTTACATTGCCTTGTTAGGGATAAAATATATTTATTAAAAAGTTTCATGTTTTGCCTTCATTTTTAAAAAATTTTTCTGATAGACCATGAAGTATAAGCATTCCTTATTATTTAGCTTCTGCATGCTGTAACACTTGCTGATTTTTGTTTAATATATAAGCTGAATTTGTATTAAGATAAACAAAATGAATGTTTTATTATTTCCTCTTATTCACATATTATTATCAAGACTATTTTGTGACCTTACAACAGAGCCTCAGTGAACTTTCATCACTAAATCATACTTTAGTTAGAGCTGGTCATGATGCCTATGAGGCCTTGTGATATCAGTCTGTCCAATATGTATGTATGATATCAAATCAGACATCCATTTGAGTAGGGACCTGGGATATTTAATTGCTTTCTCACCAAATGCATATAAAAGTGTATTCAGATATGTTTGTGCGCTCAAAAGCCCAAGGAAAACAATCCCTTCCCACTGTCTTTTTTCTACCTTCTAAAGTGCTGCCTGTGTGTGTCAGTTTCCTAAAAAGAAGAAAAAGACTTATTTTATTATTACTATGCCAGACCTTGCTCTAAATGATCTGTTAGTGATATTTCACTTGCTGTTCACCCTTCTGCATTCATTATGGTGCTCGTATTTTAGAGGTAAACAATCAAATCCCAGGTAATAGCCAGTTAGGGCTCGCATTGTAAGACATTTTCACTAATAACGAAAGAATGGACAGAGGACAGAATCAGAGATGCAGGAGAGGGAACTGGAGCCAAGGTTAAGTGGATCTACATTGTGATAGTAAAGCAAAAGAAAAAAATGAGAGAGAGCATATTCCCAAGAGAGCCAAAGAGTGGGATAAAGGGAAGGAAATTCTCAGGCTCTGGGGAGAGGGAAGATGCTTGCAGATTGGGGAAGATAGGAGAAACCAATGTGTAGAGTTGAGAATTCAGTGGCATCTGGGTTTGTGAACTTAATTCTTTCCAAGATTGTGCTGGCAAACTGAAGTGGATGAGAACCAAACCAAATTTCCCCATAAAGTCAACATTAAACCATTGAATTTGATTTGGTTCTCATTCAATTCGGTTTGTAATCAAAATCTTGGAAAGAATTAAGTTTGTGAACCAAGGTAACATTGTATTAGAAATTTAAAAAAAAAGACATTAGGAAAGTGGAGTCTGAGGTTAAAATATATAAGTATGTTCCTACTTGCATCATTTGGAAATTAGGTAAATAGTTGTTTTGAAATGTTAACATTTGTATATTACTCCTTAGCTGCACACATACCTCTTTGTATCCAGTAATCTATAGCTGGAATAGTGGGGCTTTTACATTTTTGACTTGGAAGCTATTGGATGAATGTGGATTGTAAGTTTCCTTGGAATGTGGAAGTTTGTCATTTAAGAAAGAATCCCCTGAGTTCCCCTTCCTTGCCTCTCCCATTCATAAATTTGCATTACAAGATGTTACAAAGAAAAGGAAGAGGAGAAGGAAAAGGGAAAGGAGGAGGAAACAATGGAAGAGGAAAGAAGATACTGAGGGGACTCCACCAGGGCCAGAATGCCCTAAATGACAGTGTAACACTGGGAGAAAGTTGGTCATTCAGATATGGACAGGACAAGTGATGTTAGATTCAGACCCAAACCTAGGGAGGCAAAATGTGCTTTGATCTCCTATCTCAGACTGCCACTAATAGGACTTC
The DNA here is from genome assembly GCA_004027295.1 of Dolichotis patagonum. Classification (NCBI taxonomy): domain Eukaryota; kingdom Metazoa; phylum Chordata; class Mammalia; order Rodentia; family Caviidae; genus Dolichotis; species Dolichotis patagonum. Next base: position 17,624 of record PVJX010002183.1, on the reverse strand, counting down.
CTCCAAACTAGCCACAGGTGACAATGACAGGCAGCTTGCCAGTTTGTTTATTCAAAGTGCCAGGCTACCAGAGCTCAGTCAGGCTGTACTTGATCATATCATGACAGACAGGGATGACTGTTTCTTACTCTGAATTACCTACATTCCCCCAGGAAAATGCAGAGGTCAAAAGCAATAACCAAATAACCAACACGGGTAGGCCCAATGACAAGTAAGCCATCAAGGGAATAGGTGTGGGTCGGCAGGCTGGACACTTAGAACTAGCATCAGTGCCTCCTATTCACCTCCTTTTCCTCCTGCTCCTGGGGTACTGGGGATCAAACCCAGGGTCTTCACACTGAACTGCATCCTCAGCCCCTCTTTACTGAGCTAGGGACTTGTGAAATTGATGAATTGTCCACAGTGTGCTCAAAACCATAGTCTTCCTGCCTCAGCTTCCCAGACTGCTTGGATTACAGGTCTGTGCTCTGACATATGGCTCCAGTTTTCTGGCTTCTACGGCAGAAACAAAAGCCTGGGTTGAACGCTCATCCCACGGCATCGTCTTTTGGGGCTTCTCAGCCCAAGGAAGAGAAGAAAGGACCACCCACTCTACATTATTGATTTTGAGGATAGAGGCAAGGTTTCTGGAAAAGTCAGTGATGGCTACTTTCAATTAGATGTAATAAAGATAGACATATATCCTTCTTATGACATAGAGATGGCAGGATATTTTGTCATGAGGAAAATTAGAAATGTGACCAATAGTAGGTATATTAAATTTCAAACTTTCTTTTCCCATTTTTTGAGATGATTTCATACACTCTTATCACTTCTATGCTACAGCTTCTCCTAGACAGTAGTTTCTGATTCTTTATATAATTAATTAAGTCTTGGGGGTATTCATAACTATTATAAGTTTATTAAGTTAGAACTCATTGGTATATTGGTCATAGAAATATCCAGAAAACTTCAACTACATAATCTTCTAAATTGCCCTCAAGAGAGTATCATGATGGTATTCAAGAAATGCCATTCTGTGCAAAATGCAACATTTTACATTTTATTAAATACCTAAATGTTATTGGAATTTTTAAAAAAGTCTACACAGTAACCACCTGATGAACCATATCAGTTGATTGCTTAGTTTACACTCTGCCCTCTTTTCTTGGAGTTTTCATAATGTAGTAAAAGTTTGAGCAATGATTGAAAATAGTTGAAGGGCCAATCGTAGTGTAGACCATAAGAAGGTTAAATATGAAAAGAAATAATATTAGATGCCTAATAAAAGTCTTTTATCTCAGTTTTCAGCAACTTCAAATGGTTTGTAACACGAGATAAGATATTCAAAATTTGGAACCTTGTTGATGTTGCTTCTGCTCTTGATACTGAACATTTTATCATGTATTTATATATTAATTTTGCTTCCTGTCTCAATGACATGTTTCTGTATTCTGCCTCCTGTATTCCTCTCCAGGATCATTTCTTTCTTTTTTTTATTTAATTAGCACATGTCTGCAGTTCACAATGTATCATTCAGTGTGGGGACTCAGTGTATATATGAAACGTGTCTTAATTCCATTGCCCTCAGCTAAATGATTGGGAGCACCCCTGGGTTCCTGTTATGGACATATTGAAGGCAAGTCCTCATCTGTATGCGTGAAACTCCTTTGCCTAGAAAGCATCACCATCACCATGTCTCCAGAATAAGCTTAGATTATTCTTCTAAACTTACTCAAATACCTCCTAAACTGATTACCCCCTTAATCTTGGACTCTACCTTATATAGCAATCTTTTCAACATTTTAGTATCTAAGTGCTTTGTATCAGCATGTTTATTTTCTCCTGCTACCTTACATTTGCTTATTGCATGTTTTTCTTTCTTGTGTTAAAATAGTGCAGTCATTATTGTTTAAGGATGAGGTTATATTTTGAGATATGTATTGTTAGGCATTTTCATCATTGTGCAAACATTATAGAATGTACTTACACAAACCCTACTATGTGTCTAGGCTGTATGATAGATATAGATGGACATATATTAACTTAAGTATGAGAAAATGATGCACTCAGAAGACGGCATAAGCAAGAGACCTGTGAGGCTGCTGCTCGTGTTCATGTGACGTTTTGAAATAAACTTTTTATATAATTAGATGGAGTATACTGAAAGGTAACAATACAAAATGTGATGTTGCTAGTTGGCATGGATCCTTGCTTTAGTGATAGTGGATATCAAAATTAAAGTGAAAGTATGAATTTCCAGGCAAAATTGTTAATTAGAATATAAGAGGGACACTAGGGAAAGGCTCTAACTTCAGTGGTACAGGGGGCCCCCTCTGATGAAGAAGATCAAATTGACCTGCCCACAAAAGCAGAGGCCAGCTTTTAAGAGTTGGACCAAGTCCTGGTCCATCATTATCTGAGTCCTGGTATTGTAGTCCTGGAACCTTCATGGCTGAGAGTTGGTTTCCTTCCCATAAACATGTTGCCTCTGTTTGCAGTATCCTCAATCATATGAAGCTCTGCTCTTCCTGGAATCCAGTGACCATTCCTTTAGGGCATTGGCTGGTGATTCTAGGTGTCTGCCCAAGGGCAATAGAGGGAGATGTCTTAGAACTGAACATTGAAAAGACTTATTTGATGCCTGCGTGAATCTAGAATATTATCTTTAACTGGCATTAAATTAACTTTAGATCAATGTCCTCTATCTTGATGGGAAACAAGACAGTTTAGATACCTGTTTGCTGAGGGTTTGTTTATTTGTTTCTCCAACACTTGGACCACCCAGGGGCTTTGTATTGAGCTACGTACCCAGTCTTTTTTATTTTGATTTCAGGACAGAGTCTCAGTCACCAAATTTCTCAGGGTCATAAACTTGGGTTCATGTGTCTCAACCTCCCAGAATACTCAGATTATAGGCTAGGCTATATAAATTTGGGGCTAAAAATTTTGTTCTGTCAATTTTTGATACACGCTTCCTAACTTATTAACATATGTATGTGCAGAACTCAAAAGAATTTGACCCAGAGTTTTACAAAATGAAGGTCTTCTTTTGTCCTACTTTAGTTACTTATTAGACATTTGTAGACCTGAGCGAAGAGTCAGGGGTTTTAGTAAAAGCTTCCAAAACCCTGATTATCTCTGAAGAAAACACAGATTATGTTTTTTATGAGTAAAAAGTTAAGGGCCAGTAGTTTATTAGTCCTTTATTCCTATGGTGGTCTCTGACTATGTCAGTAGTACAAGAAACACATAAACCAGTGACATATTTATTACATTCTCAAGTACTATGTGATATAGATAATCATGTTGTTCTCAGAATGACAACACACATATGAGCAACATATTATGGTATGACATTATGATGGCCACAATGTCATTAGGGGCAGAAATTTTCTTAGCTCCTCTGTAGTCTCCTAGGCCCACCATCAGTGTGGTCTGTCACCAATAGGTTGTAATATGGAGCATGACATAGCAGTGTTCTATTTAACTTGTGTCTATACTGCTTTGGTCATTACCTCACATAGCTGTTGCTCAACTAAAGTAAATTGAAAAGAGATCTTTAGTTTTCTGAAGATGTATAGAAAATAATTCTTAAATTATTGAGATCTGGGTCATGTTGTGCTAGTTCTTTTAAGGCATACATCTCCACTTGTCTCTGTTCCATCTTCCCCCATAGGCTTCAGAGAAGGGGAAGGTGACCAGATCACTGAGAACTTTGTCTCTCAGTTTTCCATCTCCATAAATCCCACACTTACAAACATTCGAGTTGCAATCTTTCACAGATGTACTATATAAAACTCTGTTGAATACAAAAGAATCGCACTTACTAATGTTCTCCTGGCACAGAAATCTTTGGTAAGTCAGGGACTTAATGTATTCTAGATTGTTTTAGTAGTGTTTTCTCTCCAATGCAAATCTTCATTGTCTGAGAACTCAACTGGAGTACTTTTCATTTTGACAATCACATCAGTTGTGAAAGCTACAAAAATGACTCACCTAAGACCAATATTATAAGGCTACCCTTGACTTACAGTTAATATTATAAACAAAATTATCTATTGTTCAGTCTGCAATTCATCTGCCACCTTAAAGCCAAGAGGTGTTTTTTTGAAAGGTTAGTTCTCCAGCTTCCTTCTGCTGATAAAAGAGACTGCCACTGCCGTTCTGAGGTCAAGGAAGTTTCAATAAAATCAAACTTTCAGTATGTTTCTGGTGCACCAAAATGTGACAGTCTATAGATGCGTGTGTCCTGGCTTTTGTGCCGTACTCCTATGAATGGAAGTGCTTCTGAGTATTCTAATGGACTGCACCAGCTGCTGTCAGAGTTTGGTCTAATTGTGAATAATTTTATTTATTTATTTATTGGCATAGGGACTGAATCCAGGGCCTTCCTACTGGACTAGATCCTTAGCTCTGTTTAAAAACATTTGGGTGGGGGGCAGGGTCTTACTAAGTGCTAAACTGACCAGTCTGGTTTTGAATTTGTGAACCTTCTGCCTTAGCCTCTTAGAGTACTAGGATTACAGGTGTCCCCACTATGCCCAGCTCATTTGTTTTTTCATTTTTATTAGCTTTTCCTGTGCTCTTGATGCCAAGAAGGCAAATGAATCCATATTTGGGGCCAAGATTCAGGCCTCTGGCAGAGCTCTTAGTAACAACCTTAGGTAGTGACAACCCACAGTCCTGTGGTTTCCCATGCCATGTCAATCACCAGATTATAGTCTAAACTTTGTAGCTAATAATTGCTTTTTAAAAAATAAAAACAACATTAACTTCTCAGAAACTTTAAAAGAGCTTCAAGAGTGTTCTTAGAAAGTTATTTTTATTTAACTTTCTTTTCCTTTTGTTTCCTAAGTACAATTTTCTTTCATTTATTGAAACAGTATTTTCTTTTATAGCTGGGAACAATTAATTGCCAGTACTTCTTAATCTCTTTAAAACAAACATTATGGTTCAGCCATGTTCTTGATTATTACTAATTATGCACATACACAACTATTGCTAGGTAATAAAAATGTGATCTTAGAAATATGATTCATCCAGTGGAATGTGTAATTAATTTAAATGTTATTTGTGCATCTCACAGACAGAACATTCTACATTTATACATAGCATTTTTTTTTTTACCATTGAGATCCTTGACTGACTGTCTTAACTAAATGGAATCAAATTCCAAATAATGATGGTGATGATGGTAAGCAAAACAAGAAGAAGATGAAGAGCTAATACAGCATAACATTTTCTCTGTTACAGTGTAATGTCATATGGTCTCCTCTTATCTCACAGCAGCATAACAGGGAGGCAGCCTTCCTTCTTCCCAGTGAGGAGAGTATTACAACATTTCAGCACACAAAAAGCTATACGCAGGAACTGAATCCAACTCTTGTTTGTGAAGTTCCCCCTCAACTCCATGTTTCTTATTACTTCTGGGTTAAAAAATAAATGACTGTAACATGCTTAGCAGATATATTTATTTACAGCCCTGGTGACATTTAACCACTTAAGAGTTCAGCATACGTCTCCTAAAAATGAGTGTTCACCTACACACCAAAGTTTTACATGCAGATAGATAGATATAGATATATAGACATAGATATAGATATAGATGATATAGATATAGATATATAGATATAGATATAAATGATATAGATATAGATAGATACTTTCAGGAAACAAACTAATACAACACTACCATGATTAAAATTTCCACTAGTTGCTCAAGTAATATTAATTACAGCTTTATTTTCTGAAATCTAGTATCTGACAAAGGTCACATATTTCTCAAAGACCCTTTTTTAGGGTCCATTAATTCAGAACAGTTCTTCAGACATACTTGATTTTCATAACATTGTCATGTTTTAAGGGTTTAGGCCAGCCAATCTATTTTAATCAATTTAATCTGTTCTTACTTTTTCTGATGTTAAATATAATTTTAAATAATAATTAAAGAGTAAAGATGATCTCAGACTCTCTTTTCAGCCCAAGAAAATGGAAAAAAATATTAAGAAGGAAGAGGGAACAGAATCTAATCCATGTACCAATCTTTTTCACTGTCAAAGAAATGAATTTGGGGTACAAAGTTTGCTTCATATTCTATACTACCCTGTGAAATGTACAAAAATGAGAAACTAGAATCTCTTGCTATGTTTTCAAATATTATCCTCAATTTGAAAAGAAAAGGATTATTTAGCCTAGAAATAAAGAGATTTTTTTAAAAAAGTCAAAAAACAGGGATTACTTGTGTTCATCTTATGTTTTCTACATAATTTCTTTTTTTTATGTTAGAATCATATACTATGTATAAGATTAAAGAATTAAGAATAGTAACTGAAAAAATTTCCCTTTACTAAAGACTTTTGAAAGATACAAAAGGAATTATAATTTGTGATACTGATGGCAACATTTCTTGTAAAATTATCATGCTAATTCTCTAAAATTCCAGTTTTTCTGGAAACTTTATCCCATGAGGACAAGTACACAACATTTTCTTGACCGGTAGTCTCTATAACTTTCTCTAATCCAGTACTTCTCTTTTTCTACTACTAAATTTTTCTTAGTAGCCAGTGGCTTAAACATTTCTTTTTCTTTTCTAATGGTTTGGTTCTGTTCTGCTCAATATGTATTCCTGAGTGTCTATGAATGAAGGACAAGGGAGTGCCAGTGACATTAGGCTGGGGAGGGAGTGCAGGGTCCTGGACACTAAGGAGAAGCCAAGTCTGCTACCCTTCTCTACCACTACCAGGCCAACATCAGTCCAGGCCACCATTGCAAAATGGCTCTGATTTTAGGCAGATGGTCAGTTTAAAACATGGCTATCTCTGTACCCATTCATACTAGTAATTTTTGTGTTAACACAAACTATGAACTATTATACAGTCTGTAATAGTTTGGCTCAGGATACACTAAAAACACATCAGGTAGGATTATCACTGAGTACCGAGTTGTAGCCACATTATGTAGAAATCAAACATGGACTAACTCTAAAGTGAAAATAAATGAAAGCTTATTATAAGAAAGAAAAACAGCAACCAGCTGTAGGAAAACAAAATAAAACAACAAGATGGCTACTCCACAGAAGGCGCAGCTCCTAACCGAAGATACATTTCACTTTTGTGGGGTCTCAAAGGAATATGGTTAATGAATTAATTTTTTTGCTGTTGTTGTACCAGGGATTAGTTTGGTTTGAATTTATAATCCTCCTGCCAGCCTATCAGACTGCTGGGATTATAGACAAATGCACTTCACATTTTTATTTTTTCTTATATAGAAGGAGAGGTTTCCAGATAGCATGTAGTTAAGTTATTGTGCAAGCATGCATTTGCCTAAAATGCACTTAGAAAGGTGTTAAGTCTCCCCTCTGGTGGAGACTTTACTATGGAAATGTATTACAATGCATGTATAATGGAGTTTAGGGTCAGCTCTTGGTCAGATTTGGTTGCCATCTTTGTTTACACCAATCTCATTCAGTTTCTCTCACTTCCCATCTTCTTATCTCAAGGAATGTAATAGCAGTTTCCTTGCTTATCTGACAGCCTGATTTACTTTTTCCCTCTTACTGCCAAAGTTCACAGTTGTGTGTCATTTTCTTGTAGCCTGCTCTTTAGAAATCCTGCCAATCCATTCTCCTTCAATTTTAGGCTTAAAACAGAAAGACAGATAGGCCAGTGCTTTTTCCTCTGTTATCTATCTCTATCTATCTATCATCAATCTATCTATCTATCTATCTATCATTTATCTATCATCTCTCTCTCTCTCTCTCTCTCTCTCTCTCTCTCTCTCTGGGTATTTCTCTTTAAGCTAAAGCTTAAATGCTGTTTAGGAGTTAACTAGAACTAATGACAGGAATACTCATTCCAGAATTTGAAATCAGAGAACTGGAAACTTGACTGGTCCATAGAAGGAGAGAAAAGATGCTGGTAGGAGCAATGGGCATGGTATGAGAAGGGACTAGAGACATGGGAGGCCACAGTGCCCCATAGTCTTTAAGGTAGGCTAAAGAATCTAACCTCTGCTCTGTAGGCAGTGGGAGACCAGATTTCTGTTCAGTGGTGAAATCAGTAAACTGAACAGATCGATTTGTCTACCTTGGCTGTTGCCTCCACTAAACATACTTATGTCATTGTCAAAGAAAAATAACAAAACACCCTTGTGAAATTGCCTGAAGTAACTGAGCCTGAGATCACAGTACAGCAAATATTTATTTCTAGCTGTACGCATTGCAATTAAAGAGTACAGCATGTCGAGTTCCTACTGCTTATCAGAGAAACCTGCCTCTGTGTTGCCAATTTTCTCTAAAATATGCCAGCCTGTTTGAGTTCATTTCCTGAAAATAAGTTTCTAAAACTGATGAGAATCACTGAGGATCTAGCTAGATTCATTTCTCACAGTAATCCCTTTTTCTCTTAGCAAACCTCTCACACTCATGGCTACTCTGTATATATACTTTTTGCCTGTGGTTCATTACTTTGAAATTTTGAATAACCTAATTTGTTGTGATGGCTAGGAAATACTATACTTTTTGGGAAAAGATTTGGTTTTGCCTCATCCAAAAGGGTAAAATAATTTTCCAGCATAAAGTTTAAGTAATGAACAAAGAAGGAGACTGAACATAAGTGATTGGCATCATCTTTCTTTTTGATCCTTATATTTTTGTATCATATTTTCAAGAAACTGAATGTCCTTATAATTGAAGAATGAGGCAAGAGATGAGTAAGATAAGGAAGAAATAAAAAAGAATTAAAGGCTGAGGATTTAGCTCAGTGGCATAAGCGCCGGCCTTGCAAGCGTGCAGTGGTGAGTTTGATCCTTGGTACTGATTTAAAAAAAAAAAAGAATTAAGATGCATTATATACATGTACCAACTCTCCAGGAGGGATATAATCATTATGTATTGCAAACATGTGCTATGAAAAAACATTTTTAAAAGAACACATAAGATGCCTTAGGTTCTGTAGAAAAATGTGTATAAGAATGGATTTTTTTTTGTACTAATGATTGAACCTAGTGATATGGGGAAACAAAATTCCTGACCTACTATATATCTGGTACGAGTTTGTGTTCTCTAAAATCAAAGAATAAATTTTAGGAACAATGGAAATTAAGAGCAGAAATATTTATTGAAAGAAAGAAAGCTTGTGTCAGAGAGAGACAGAAGGGAACCCTAGTGGGTTGTCAAACATTCTGGATTTTCTCGGAATTTTTATAGGGTAAAACCATGAGTTGAGGCCAGTCTAAAATTGGGGAAAACTGGGATCTCGAAAGGCTGACAGGCATGAGGTGGGACAGAGCTATGGTTACAGACAGCTGAGCCAGTTAGAAATATTATAGGCAGTCAGACAGGGCTAGGCCCTGGACTAGGCCCTCAAAGGAGCCAGCACAGAGGATCAGATGTCTGATGACCTTGGAGGACACCACACCTCTTGCTGTGGGCCAGATCTCAGGACAGAAGGCAAAACAAATGCAACCACACCCTTAAATGTAATCCTTAGGGATTAAATCTGGATCATTTTGAGAAGCCAAGAGTCACCATTCCAATCCCCCATAGGAGGAATCACTGATCTCTAAGCATGCCTGCTTTCTACATGGTTTGCCTCCCCATTTGTTCCTAATTTAATCAACTTTACCTGAGCTATTAATCTTCTAGGCTAAACATAGCAAGTTCCCAGTTTTTCCCAGTTTAGACCCGCCTATCCTCATGGTTTTACTCTATAAAAATCCTGAGAAAATACAGAATCTTTGGCAACCCGCTCAGGACCCTTCTGTCTCTCTCTTAGACAGAAGCTTTCTTTCTCTCAATAAATATTTCTGCTCTTAACCTCCATTGTTCCTAAAATTCATTCTTCGATTTTAGAGAACATGAGCTCGTTCCAGATATATAGTAGGTCGAGAGTTTCATTCCCCTATATCATTATGGCTCTGCTTAATTGTTCAAGTAAAATTTAAGTTTTACTTGAATTGACCAAATTAGGGACAAATGGGGAAGCAAGTCGGGTAAGAAACAGCATTCTTTATGGATCAGTGACTCTTCCTATAGGGGGGTTGGGATGGTGACTCTTGACTTGTCAAACTGATCCAGATTTAATCCCTAAGGATTATACTTAGGGTGTGGTTGCATATGTTTTGCCTTTTGTTTTGAGATCTGGCCCACAGCAAGAGGTGTGTCTCCTCTAAGGTCATCAGACATCTGGTCCTCTGTGCCAGCTTCTTCAAGGACCTGGCCCTGTCTGACTGCCTATAATATTTCTATCTAGCTCAGCTGCCTGTAACACTAGGGCCTTTGTACTGAGCTGTATCTTCAGTTCCCTCTGCCTTTCTTTTTTTTTAAGACCTGGTTTCACTAAGTTGCTAAATTGCCCAGGCTGGGCTTCAGCTCTTGATCCTCCTTCCTCAAGCTCCCAGAATGGGCAGGGAGAGGCATGTGCTGTCAGTCTCCTTTTAAAAATGTTAATTTTTATTTTGCAATTAAAAACTCAAGACAGTGAAAGTTGTGGTACCCCCAAAATGAGACGATGTCCAAAAAAATGGGGGGGGGGATAGCACTTTATTTTAGCTGGCACCAGCGGCACAGATGCAGTGTAATCTGCAGAACTGTGCAACCAGGTTACATTTCCAAGGGGTTTATAAAGGAAAAAACCTCAAAGTAAAGGTTGGGAGGGGCAAAGGTGACCTTTTACATGACAACTGGATTTAAAGGGATTTACAACTTGTAGTGGGCTGGGATTATGGGAAGCTTTACAGCTCAAGGTCAGTTTACTTGAATCTTACAGAGTACAACAGTTATAGCTTTGTAGCTTGGTGGTTGGCTAGTTCCTGGAAATTTACAGAGAACAAAGGTAACAGCTTTGCAGGGAGGGAGTTGCCAAATTCCTGGAATTTTACAGAGTAAGAAGGTCACAGCTGCAAAGGTAAGGGGGTTTTGGCCAGGCCTCAGGAATTTTAGGAGGAACAAAGGTTGGAATCTAGGACAATGGAAACTGCGAATACAGAACAGCATGGCAGTGCTTAGGTTAGAGTACAACAAAGTGAAGTAAAAAGCAAGTGAAATCAAGAAAGTTTCAAACCAAAAGAACTAATGTGCTGCTACTCTGGCTACTGTTCCACAAAGAATTGCAGTGAGACACATTGCAGACACCTCAGCATGTGTAAGCATTGAGTACTAATGGCCTTTTTAGAATAGCCATAAAAGAACCTGGTACTAAAGAGATAAATGAGGAGGGATTTGTCTGCTTTTACACTGGAGCATTACATTTATCATGAATCAAAATGTACCTCTCAAGAAATTAACATATATAAGGGTGGCATTGTAAATGTGACTGATGTCATCAAAGAGAAAGCAAAAGTGGTGGGAATAATCTGAAAGGATTTTTAAACTGCATATCCATTAGAGAGATTTTCTTAATTGCTTTCTCATTGATTAGATGCAATATCCAACACCAATAACTCTAGAGAAGAAAGGGTTTATTTTGGCTCACAAAACAGATGTTTCCATTCATAGTCAGCAGCTTCCAGCACAGGGAAGCATGGCTGAGGAGAAATGGCTCACAGCATGGAGCCTAGAAGCAGAGGGAGATCAAGGGAGAGTGGGGACAAATATCCTTCTAGGCCACACCTCCTCTGACCAGGTTCATCTCCCAGGTTTCACATTTAGCTGTGAACTTGTCAGTGGACTGATGAATATTACACCCACATGCTCAGATCACCTGCCCAAATCTCCATGTCTGAGTGCTTGAGGCTTTGGGGGAATATCTAGATTTGAACCATAGCAGATAAGTTCCTCCATCTGGAAGGACCAAAGTAGAAGACAATCATGTACCTGATTTTATACTGAAGACTTTGTCACAAAGTGTGACAATATTATTTTTCCATGCATTTCTTTCCAACAGGTACCTCAATAAATATATTTTCTGCTCTGGCACTTTTCAAAAAAAAAAACAGTTTTAGAATAAACAGTAAAAGTCATTTTCATCCAAATATTAGCAAAAGAAATGTGGGTGGATACCAGCTAGTAAGCCTTCTTTCTCCTCTTTCACATATTCCTCCTCCTCCTCTTTCTCTCCCCCTTCTTCTTCTTCTTCTTCTTCTTCTTCTTCTTCTTCTTCTTCTTCTTCTTCTTCTTCTTCTTCTTCTTCTTCTTCTGTTTTCCAGAAAGCGCCAAATTGGGAACTGTGCTATTTAACAAATAGGTTGCCATAGTTTCATAAATGTTTTACACATGCAAAAGCACTGGTGGCCCAGAAAGTATCAAAGATTTCATGTTTGCCTCAGTTCTCCTTTCCACCCCAATCCTACAAGCCCAGTGGATGATGCAAAGTAGCCTTAGTACTTAGTGCATATTGATCAATTTGTGTTACAATCAAGAAACCCCCCAAATTTATAAGGAGTCACCAGCTAATCTAACCAGCCTCTAGACCACAGAAGACAGCATCTTTATTGTCTTGGCCAAGAAACAAATCTCTCCTCCCACCTGAAAAGAGACACCCTTCTAAAGTTTTACTGGGCTAACATCCTTTGAAAGATATATTCCAAAGCAGTGTAAACAAAGCTATCAATGACTTTGGTCAGAAGTGGTAGAGAAATGTGAGAGACCTATAGAAAATGATATGACAAAGAGTAAGGAGAGGGAAAGAGCAAAATAAGCTTTTCTGTCTTCTCTAGAAATTGTACTTTATAGACACCATGTCATTTGTCTGCTTCTAGCATCAGTCCGGTTCTCAAGGAGTACATGAGTGTTTCTGTAGTCATATTAGGAAAAGCAGTAAGTCTGTCTTTACATCCTTTACCCATAGGAACAATCACCCAGCAGTATCGACAAGCACTAGTAAGGTTTTGAGATAAAGTTTTCCTGTCATATAATATGCACTAAGTTTAACAGGGAGAGAAGTTGGATAAAATCACAAATAATGAAAGGCATTATTAGGTTTAAATTCATTACCTCAAAACTTGGGGAAATAATTCCCTTCTGGAATTGCACTGTTCTTCAAAGAGTAGTCTGTTATTATGTAGCTACTCTTGGCACAAATCAACTTCAGAAAGGAGGTAAGTACCTGACTCTTGAAAGCCATTGATCCAGGAAGCACTTGGGAAAAGAGACTAACTATTCATGACTAGTTGAACCCCTGATCAAGACTCCTGAAACATTCTAGTAGCTGCCTCCTGTGTTTTTTGTATCTAGGAAACTCTCTTTTTTACCTGTTCATGGCACTAGCTGCCCATGTATGCTTTTGCTGGCAAAAAGAAAAAGATTGTTTGAGGGAGCTGATGGGCTCTGCCTCATTTCCCACTGGAAAGTATACTCCAGGATTCTACTGTCTTTACCTTTTGGGCTTTCTCTTAAGTCATTAAGCAGTGCTATTTAGGTAAAGTAAGCAATTTCACTGTTTTGGGCCATTTTGGACCTAGCACAAGTCATTCTTGGCACTGACTGGTTGGCAGTGCCATTTGGGGTCAGGTGAGCATCTTTACCATTTGTGACCATTTGGGTCTACCAGAGGTCATTTTGCAGCACTGGCTGGTATGAGAAGAGATTCAGAAGCAGAAAAATTTTCTAGGCATTTGTTTTCCTGGTTTGACGTATTCATTTGGTTTGATATGCTTTCTTCTCTTTTGGTTTGCTTTGGTTTCTTTTCTCTTTCTTTTCTTATGATTATCTTAGGGAAGGAGAAAGATTTGAGTACCATCCAGATGATGCATACAACTGAACAGGTTGCAGCTAGGATTCTAAGATGAGAGATGCAGCAAAGGGGCATTTTCTCTACAATATGAATATAAATCTCTACCTTTTTGGCCATTCTGAGGCTTCTTGGTGAGGCAGTTTGAAGTTCAAGGTTTTTGACCCATTTGCTAGACAGAAGAGTTTAAATTAAGACACTTTAAGAGGCTAGAGATGCTAGGATGTGTTTGGAAGGCCACTGTAATTTGCTCAGGGATAACATGCTTCTTCAAGCTCTTAGCTTCCTAGAGAAGTTTTAATTACCTGTGACTTAGAAAAAAGATAATCTATTGTGCTACAACATAAACTGTATAATTCAAAGTGCACTGATTTCATGCAACTGTCTTTAAGATTCTTTGGAATAATTTTGGCCAGAATAATATCCATAGCTTCTTTCCTCATGCTTTTCTGAGTTAATTACAAGTACAAGCAAGAGCTTTCTGTACCCACTGATCATGCAGTCATGTAGCTAATTGGTTAATTTTGTGAGTTTACTGGGATTTTGACCAACAGCCTTTGGTTCATTTCTAAGCTGGTCGTGCTTTCAAAATATTTGTTAAAAGTTGTTTTCTGAAAATGTATTTATGGTTCCTGAAGCTTCCCTTTTCTTAACTGGTAAAATGGGCAAATTCAACACAGATTGTTTGCCTTTGTGTTTTTCTCGGTGGGGAGTATAGTTCCTAAACTCATTGCTTTCTTTTTCTTTTCCTTTTTTATATAGAGGCCTTGAACAATAGAGCTGGGATAAGTTGTATAAAATTCTGAGCAGCTATCTCTGAATTTTAACACGATGAAAAATATCTTATATCCTGTAGTGAGAGCTTTTAAACTAAGACTTAGAAAAAAAACCTTAGCAAATTCAAACTCAGTTTAACTAGACAAGCAGTCTCTTTGGAGATCTATTTCCCACCTTGCTACAACTGGGAATTCTACTTTCAGACATTTCTAAATACCATGAAAAGATAAGTTATACCAATAGTATAACTTTTTACAAACTGGTAAATGATAAAGTCTTTGTTTTTGGTGTGTTGGTGCAAATGTGTGTTATGATACATAATATCTATATATGATATGTAATGTCTATGTACGATATGCAATGTCTATGTGTGTGTTTGTATATTGTTTAGATGGTATGAAATTAATATAAAAATAAGATTGTACAATAAGAAAGTATAAAGCATAAGACTGCTCAGTAAGAATCCATAAAGAAAAAAATACCTTTATATTCACATGACATATAGAGATATTTTACAAAATATAAGAAAGGTGTCCTCAAAACTTTTAACATGCATCTTGTTAGCTAATCAGAATTGTATTTGAGTTGTTTGACTTCTCAAATATTTTCACAAGTTGGGAAAAGACACTGAAGGGCAAAAAGGATATATTAAATAAAATGAGTTTGTTGAGATCTTAAAGACTCTTTAAGAGTCAGAATCAGTTGAACATTGAGATGATGTGGCACACATTGTTGTCGCACTGGCTGGGTGTTCTTTTATTTATAAGTTTAAATTGCTTAGCTTCTCAAAAAGTGCAATGTTGCAATAGTCAGTCTGAAGGCTGTTTCTAACATAGGAAGAAGGAGTCCTAAAAGGCAGTACTTTGCAAGACACTGGTTAAAGGAGTTATGGTTTATAGCAGAAATGACTTTGAGGTTGCTGACTATCAATCAAAGAAAAAAGAAAGAAAAAAATGCAAATTATGCTTTTAATGAGTAACAGGTAAAATCCCAGGTCTGCCTGTTCCCTATTATTGTTTTTATTTTGTGACTGCATTAGTTTCACAATTGGTTTCTTCCAGTATGCTCTTGGGACTGTCTTCTTGAGCAAGAGTAGTTTATTAAGACTGACTGCTTCTACTTGGTTATTCTAGTCAGCAGAAGTTGAGCTAGGTAACAGACATCCCTACAGCTTATTAGAGAAGTGGAGGCAATTGAAAAGTTTCCATTTAGAGACATTGTCAATAAAAAGCTATGTGACAGCTTCCTACTTAAGTCTACCAAAATGAGTAGATAGGTTTGTCATATTCATTAACTTGCAAGTGAGTAAACATTGTCTAGCCATTCTTCAACCTAATTTACTGAAAGAGCCAGGTCCATGTTTCCATAAATAATAACTCCCAATAATAACTCAATGAAGCAAGGAGGCACTGATATGGCGCAATTATTTCTCCCCCTGCACTTTTTGGATCTTTCTAGATCTTCTGAGTTTGCTGCTTTAAATGTCTGTGAGTAGTAAAGTTCCTTTATCGTTTTCCAGTGACCTTATGGGGTCCATATTATTAAGAATATTTTGCTTTTGATGATATGAAAACTTGGAGAGAAAATAATTCTTTGGGGGTCAGTATAAGTACTCAATTCAAAAGCTCAAGAAAACCCATCAATGATTTTTAAATAGCATTCATTGTGTTTTAGTGCATGTAGGTGCAATTTCCAGGCATTTATTACAACTTTTTAAAAAATTATATTTAAAGAAAAAAAAGAGAGAAAAGGGAAGAAGCAATACAGAATTCCAAGGGAAAAAAGAGAAGAACAAAAAAAAACCACTAAGAAGTCATTACTTGATAACTTAAATACTGTCATCTTGTAAAAAGTTGTTCAAGTTACAAAGTTAAAACATACAAAGTACATATTCAAACTATGAGACTGTTAACAGTTCTGCTCCATGATCTAACAAAAACAGTAATATGGTCATTCATCTTACAGACTTAAACATACATGCAATTATATCCTTTAGAGCACTTTCTTTTCCTCTCTTTTTTACATTAGCAATTATACATTTTGGGTTTTATTACTCCTACAGTTCTTATTACTTTTTATACTAGAGACAAAATGTGATATTTATAAATATGATTCTTATTTATTTCACTAATGAGGATAGTCTCAAGTTGTCTCCATTCCCCCCATGAAGGCCTCAAGATCATCCTTCTTCATAGCTGAGTAATATTCCATTGTATAAAAATACCACAACTTTATCATCCACTCTGTGGTTGATGGGCATCTTGGTTGTTTCCAAGTTTAGCTATTGCAAATTGTGCTGCTATAAACATGGATGTACATATATCACTGTGATATATAACCATTTCAGTTTTTCTGGGAAAATACCCAGGAGGGGAATAGCTGGGTTAAATGGAGCTTCCACTGCTAGTCTTCTGAAAATTCTCCATGCTGATTTTCATAGTGGTTGCACCAGTCTACACTCCCACCAACAGTGGAACAGTGTTCCTTTTTCCCACCCAGCCACACCAACATTTGTTATCAGTTTATTTCTTGATGGCAGCTATTCTTTATGGAGTGAGATGAAATCTCAATGTTGTTTTAATTTGCATTTCTCAAATGACCAGTGATGGTGAACATTTCTTCATGTATTTATTTGCCATTCTTATATCTTCATCTGAGAACTGTGTGTTCAACTCAGATGCCCATTTTTAGAAAGGGTTTTTGAATTTGGGGGGGGCTTGATGTTTTTAAATTCTTTATATGTTCTTGATACAAGCCCTTTGTCTGAGGAGTTGCTGGCTAAAATCCTTTCCCATTCTGTGGGTTTTCTTTTCATTCTGTTGGTGATTTCTTTTGAAGTGCAGAAACTTTTCAATAATATGAGATCCCAGTTGCTGATCCTCTGAAGTGTTTCCCATGCAGTTTGCGTTTTGTTCATGAATCTTTGCCTACACCTATGTCTCCAAGACTTCTACCTACCTTATCTTTCAGTAGATTTAGTGTTTCTGTTTTTTTTTAATAATTTTATTTAAAGAGGAAAAAACAAAACAAAATAAAACAGAATAAAGGGTAGCAACCATACAGTATTCCAAGGAAAAAAGGAAAAGTACAACAATAAAACCTAAGAAATTATTACTTGACTAATTACATACTGACTTTTTGGAAATAGTTGTTTAAATTACAAAGTTAAAGCATGTAAAGTAGACATTCAAACAGTGA
>PVJX010002182.1:120251-136365 GCA_004027295.1 Dolichotis patagonum | reverse complement strand
GGAGGGGGCTTCCTCCTCGGCCGGGCCGCCTGCGTCCCCGTGAGTCCCCACGCTCTCACCTTGACATTCGGCATAGCTCTCCTCCTTACTAGGTCCATGCTCCTCAGCTGTGTGCTGTGTCTTAAAGTTTTTATGTTCTGTGCGCAGTTGAGACACATCTTACTTCACTGGGGGTCTGGAATTTCATAAAAAGGTGAGCATTCGTTATTGTTTCATTCGATTATTCTTCACAGGATAAGTTTAGACAAGAATGGAGACAAGGTGGAAATATTAGTTTGAAAAATGAGTTGTTTCGTCTAGAATCGCAGTGGGAGGGGGTGGGCAGGGCAGGACTTTCTTTTCAATGATTATTTTCTTTTAATTCAAATATTTTACATTCAAGTGTAGTGTAATTTGATTATATCCTTGATCACTCTTTGGAAGTCAAAATTTCAACCCAGAAATTACATTATATACATATATAAACTCAATTATTTATAGCTTTATAAATTTCATGCATGCACATGTAATATATTCCCAATTAAATTTATATTTGCTGCTTTTGCCCCCAGAGAAAGTACAGTTTTGCACTAGGTGTAAATGTGGAGAAGCCAGAGGACTACAGGAGGGTTCGTGCCTTTCCGAGAGTGTGCTGAAGCTCACGTAAATGCAGGTGTGTCCGCAGACGCAGGGTCCAGTATTGGCCCATAGAAGGTCCTTAAGCCGAGTAATTTGTGCTCACAGAGGGAATATTCCAGTGATGGATACTCAGTGCCCACTCACCTAAATATGTGAAAGATGAGTCCAGTGTGACAGATGGAGATAGAACGCATGGCTCGTCTGCCGACAGATCTTTTCCATTGGTGCTTCGTACCTGGTGCACAGCGAAGGTCACCATCCTCTCCCCGCCTGTGGGATGTGCAGCTTGGTGCTGTGGTCTGAGCTCCGAGATCAGGGAGCGCCCACCCGGTTTCAGCATGGAGGCTGGCAGATGGCTCATCTGTCTCCCAAGCATGTGTATCCCCACTTTTGAACTCCCCTGGGTATTTCACTCACGTCAGGAGACGTCAGGTGACCAAGGCTCCAGGTTCCAGTTGGGGGCGTCCCCTTCACACTCTTCCCACCCTGCCTCGATTGGCAGATGACTCCTTGGCATGTCACTCGTGGTAGCCTTGTTTGTCCAGATAATTTGTACGCCAATCCTTACTAAAAACTGTTTTCCTGGACTATTTTAACTAAAGCTGAATACTTGCTAAAAGACACAGTCCTGGAATTTCTCCCTTGGAAAGTCATTTTTACCTTATTTGCGAGTTGTGGGTGAGCATGGCCTGGTGTCCTGTGTGGAGGCCTGGGGGCTGCTGAGAGCATCAGCAAAGCCACATCTGGGCTCCTGTCACTCTGAGGTGTCACTCAGGGGATGCCGTGGCAAGCTTGGACTCACATGAGCCCCAAGCCTGCAGGAGCACTGGGCTTGGAAGCTGCCAGTTTACAGTAAGCAGAACTTCGTCCTGCCGGGCCACATCTTGTCACTGCCATTGCCCTCGCAGACACACCTTTAGCGGTGGCCAGGTAGACACAGAGGACCTAAGAAGGCCAGAAGCTTCCAGCAAGACAGAGACGCCTGACAGTCCCAGGAAGACCGGATCTCCCGATGCGCAGCTTCTGCCTACAACAATCTTCAACAATCTCAGCTCTTTTGTAGGCAGTGTTGGCAGTTATGAAACCTGTAATTTCAAGCATCCAAATGATCCATTGGAAAATGGAATCATTTTGCTAATTATTTCTTTGTGTTTAAACATTAATACAAAATCATGGAGATGATTACAATTAGATTAGGCTAGAGTGTGAGGCTAGAGTTGGTGCAGAGATAGAAGGACCCTGACTGAAGCAGAGGCTGAGCAATAAATAAACTTCGAGTCCAGTTCCTGGGGGTGGGGGTGGTGTGGGAATGACAGGGTGGCAAGAGCAGCAGCAGGGCGGGGGCATGTCCTACCTGTTCATTAGGTAAACAACTACCTACCACCAAATGCTACCCCAGGTCTTGGTGCCAGGGCTATAAAAAGCCCCCACACCTCTGCAGTGGCCAGGGAGTGGGCACGGCAGGGAGTGAGGGGCGGAGAAGCCTGTGACAGACGGGAGTGCTCTGTGCTGCGCCATGATGGACTGCAGACGTGCCCTGATACAGATTAAAATCTAGCACTCTGTGTTAAGGAAATGTTTACCTTTGAAAAGAGAGGAAGTCGGAAATCGGCTACATGAAGTACTATGCAGTCATAGTCCTTAATGCCTCAGGAAAGGAGAAACCCAGAAGTTCAGTGGGTGTGGGAAGCACAGAGTTCAGGGCTTCTGTCCCCACGGTTAAAGGCTGTGGAGACTGGACTCCATCTCCCTTTAGTCAGCTCGGTGGATGTCGGCCTCAGCCTTCACGTGTGAGGAGAAGGGCGGGTGGCAGCAGCTCTGTGTCTGTCACTTTGGGTTTTAGAGACAGTAGAAAAGCAGACTCTTGATCCCAGAGCCAGCAGCGTCTGTCTCCCATACCTTGTGTGTCGGGTCGCTCGAGCTCCCTCCTGGGCCTGGGTCTCCTGCTTCTTCCTCACGTTACTCTTCCCATCTCACTTTGTGTGAATATCAGCACTGGTCCGTTTCTCAGGAATGTGTCCCGGTCCAAGGTCAGAAGCCCACTCCCTGTGGCTGGTCCAGGCGATGTCCCACCCCTTCCTCCTAACCTTGCTCCCTGCCTTGTACTATGAGCTCTCCCTGGCTATTTTATTCTTCCCATGTGGCAAACTGCACGATGAGGACCAGGATTCGTTGTCTACAATTCCAATTTTTTTCAGCATTATCCAAGTTTCACCTCACAAGAGCACCCCACAAAAGTGCTGCACCTCGCCCTCAGTCCTCGGGGTACTGAGAGAATGCTTTGTGCATTCTCCAAGTGGGTCCTGACTGGAAGCTCATGTTGCCCATCGGGTCTTCCCTGCAGCCCTAAAGCAGGGTGGAACCTAACACCGTGGCACAGATAGGGACCCCTGGTAACTGCGCCCTGCAAACGGTGATTAGAGAAGGCCGAAGAACGTCACTGTGTCCTGGAGGTAGTCACCCCAGAGTGCCACCTCCCCATGCCTTTGAAGACTCCCCTTGAAAATGCTTTTAAAAATGTACCATTTAGGCAGCAAATGCTCTCATTAGCATCTCAGGGTTTCTTCAGAAAAATAAAACAAATGTTACATCTGTGAGTACTAGATTATAGGGTTAAGGGGAAACTGAGTGTAACTGCTTGTTTGGTAAAATAATAAACTCCGAAGATAACCAGAAGGGCTTGCTTTTAACACAAAGGGCATGTCTTTATTTTCTATGAGGCTGTGGAAAGGGGCCATGATGGGGCCACAAGTTTACAAGGAACAAAGACACTTAATAAAGTAGGACTTCACAGGGTATAATTTCTGGCGGGAAGCACAGAGGACTTCACAAAGAATTATTTCCATTTTCAGGAGGTAAACTTGAGTAGCCCCCAAAAAATGGTCACAGTCCTTTCAGAACAGTGGGCATCGAATGGTTGCTATGTACTTAACCCGGAAGCCTCAGCCCTGCCTGTCCCTTCTCGCTAAGAGAAGCCCAAAGAGAAGCCCTCATTGCTTTCTTGTTTTCAGCCTCTGCCCTTCTAGGCAAAAGACAGGTGCTGCTGGACCTGCGTGGCTGGCAGAGAGGCTGTCTGACACACTCAGAGGCCGGGCAACTCGAGGCCTGGGCTCCGCCTAGGAGGACTGCACATGGACTGTGCCCTCTGTGCCTTCCCGGCGAGAGTTCCCTGGGGGCTGACTGCACACTGAGCCGAGCCTGCTAGTTTCATGGTAAAGCAGCAGCCCGGTGAGCTGGGCTAAGTCTTAGACTCAGAGTTCATTGAGTGCAGGCGCCTTCTGCCTCGAACCCCACTGGGACTGGCCACGGGGCTTCAGTGACCAGTGTGTGTGACCTAGAGCTGTGTCTCCTCAGCCATGCAGATCCGGGCCTCGGTTTCCTGTTCTGGGGACCAGGAGACGCTGCAGGCCCTGCTGCATGGGACCCGGGAGGGAAGAAAGCGGCAGACACAGCGATCACGGACAGGGGCCTGGGGCCGAGGCATCCATGCATCAGTCTCATGCTGCTGCCAGGCCCTCATGGCCTGGAGAAGTTCTGGAAGCTCCCTGTGCCTCAGTTTCCTCCTCTGTAGAACAGCTCTGGTGCCTACCCCAGATTTCCATGTTAAGAGCGCAGATGAAGAATGCAAAGTGGTACCAGGCATCCCTGCTGGTTTTATTGTGGGCAGTGGGTGACCCTGTCATTGTTTCTGTCTGCCTCAGGGTAACTGTGAGACTCAGGGGACATCAGGTGACACTCAGGCCCACATCCCCCTGGACGTGGCTGCTGCTCACGTGTCCACATCCCGCTGTCTCATGTGGTCTCGTGTGCTCAGGTGTGGGGCTGGGAAGGCTGTGAGGGCAGAGCTCAGGGCCGAGGGCGGCCTCAGCAGCCCTGCATGCCCCCGTCAACTGTGTTCCTGAGCCCGAGATTAGGGGAGCCGATGTCAGAGGCACCGGATTCCCCAGCGCTGGCAGTGGTTGGCGAGTGACCTCAGAAAGACGCCTCAGACTTGATCAGGGCTTGAATTTTACGCAGCTAGCAATTCTTCAAAGATTGAGCATGGCTGAAGGAATCCCCAAGTTTCTGCTTTATAGTGCATTTTTATTTCTCAAAAGAATTCAACCACAGCATATTTTTATTGCCCTTTTATTCCACTTGGCAGTGCAAATCATAATACCATCTCGCCAAGGCTGACTCTTGATGCGTTAAGGTAGCTTTGCTTGTGTAGGTTGAATTCTTTTATGGCCCAGCAATAAGTAATACAGTGCTTAGAAAAACACCTATTAAAAAAAGTGTCGTAATTGGGTCTAAGGGACTTTTATAAAAAAGATAAACACTGGACTTAGTGACACCTAGACAGAGTCTCTCAGGATGACATTTGGGTAAAGCATGGGGAAAAGTTATGGGGAGCCCTGTGCCTTGGACAGTTAATGTCTAATTGTAACAGAATCTATATGATCAATTCTAAAAAGTATTTGAGAATAGCAAAGGATTATTATATAACTTCTCTTACTGTTCTTTTTATTATAAACCTATCATAACTTAGCAGTAAGAAAAAGCTTTCCTGGGCTGGGAATGCAGCTCAGTGGCATAAGCACCTGCCTGGCAAGCCCAAGGTCCTGAGTTTGATTCCTGGCACAAAAAAAAAGGAAAGAAAGAAAGAAAGAAAAAGAAAGAAAGAAAGAAAGAAAGAAAGAAAGAAAGAAAGAGTCTTCCTGAAAGTGAAAGTTAAAATTTATGATAGGTTCTAAGAAAAGTTGGAGAATGTGTGTGTGTGTGCTGTCCTTAAATGTGAAAAATTACATAAATGCATTTAAATGGCCATGATAGTTTAATCACCTCCCTTCCAGTCGTATACTGCTGATAACCTCCAGGTGTTCTTTATTGGATACCATAGCAATTCAATGCCCACTTCTCCAAAAGGGGAAAAAAATCACGACTTTTCAATAGGTTGATCAGCTTTACAATGCCATCCTAACTTAATATTGCTCTCATTTTAAGAATGCAGGATCAGTGATCAGCTTTTTTGGTCTGAACATTTCAACCACGCCCCCGAACAATGCTCTTGGGATCTGTCCATTTCTCTGGGACGGCACAGTTTAAGTTACTCTTGGAAATTGGCCCCAGCTTTCTGCTGGTGATGACCATGCATGGGGTCTCTTTCTATGCCTGGTGGAATCAGAAGCCAGCACCTTCCCCTCTGTGCCCTGCTCCGTGTGATCACATCAGCCTAGCTAGTCTTCCTGACCCTCTGCAGAGTCACCTCAGCTTTCTCTGCACCGTGTGTTTGGTGCTCAGAAGAAAGCCCCAAGTCCGGAAAGCTCGCTGTCCAGCTGCTGCATGATGCCCTCCTGGACGGCAGCAGTGCACCGCTGCACTGTGACCCAACCATGGCCCTGAGCTGGAGCCCTGGTCTGGCATAAAAACCACCACTCGGTCGCTGTAAACTTAGTCAGAATTCACACCTGACTCTGCTAGACTATGAAGATGTGGGCCTTAGACTTCCCTCACCACAAGATTACACAAGATTAGACTTTTAAAACTGTCCTCAAAGCCCGAACCTGAGCGGGGCGGCAGGGGTTTCAGCTGTGACGCTGGTGACTTGTGCAGGGGGAGCTGTGGGGCTGCAAGGGCTGGTGAATCACTAGCATCTGGCCCCACGCTGACCCCGCATCTGTAGTGACCGCAGCAGCAGGGCTTCCGGAATGCTCCGTTTCCTCGCAGTAGTTCCGAACAACTGATTACTTTTTCTTTTTTGTAAATCTCGATGCTCCCTGGGATGCTCCCTGGGATGCTCCCTGGGATGCTCCCATGGGATGGTTGGAAAGATGGCAAAGGGAAGGCCATCCCGAAAGGTTAGTGCTGCTGACATGGTGCCCTGAAACGGGCTGCTCCGACCGCGGCCACTCTGCGTGGCTTCACCGCTGCAGACCCCACCTGTTACGGTAGCGGCACTGTGCTTCCCAACTCTTTCTCATTTTCTTTTCGTAAAGGCCTGATGTGAGTTGGTTTTACTTTAATTGGCTCACGAAGACATCGTAACCACTACGGGTATGATTACACCTTTTCTCTTAAAATGCCGTTTTATGCTAATGATGTGCTGTGGCTGAGAGGCCGCAGAGCAGTGATGAACCACAGGAGGGATCAGCTGCGGACTGTGTGGATGCCAGGGTTGCCTCATTCCTGCGTGTCCCTCTAGCAGAGTAACCCGAGTTCGGAAGGCACATGCCGTGTACAGAATAAACCCTCAGATGCACTCACGATGCTGAGCAGCACTGTGGTTTTAACAAGTGTCCCCTGGCCTGGGTGTCCATCACGTGGCTGGTGTGGGGCACTGCAGGGAGGTAGGTGGGGCGGCCTGGAAGGTGTAAGAGCTGGGCCTTCTGGGGGAATCCCTCGGAGGGAGAGGTGCCTCGCCTTTCCTCTCTCCCCCACTGCTTCCTGGGCGACTTTGTTCCACCACCTGGCTCACCTTGGCATGGCACCTCACCCCAGGCCTGCAGACCACAGGGACAAGTGTCCATGACTCAACCTCAGGGGCCACAGGTCACTGCAGATCTTTCCTTTCTACCTTCATTATCCCGGGTGTTTCATTACAGTGGCAGAAAGCAGACAAACAGATGTGGCACGACCTTGGAGGACGTGTATGATTTTATGCGCCCACCTGCTGTGCCCATTCCTAGATTATGCCATCACCTAAGCTTTCGGAGCCTTGATTGCTCATGGAAATAAAAATAACTGACTGTCCATTCCACAGGGTTATTCATATCAAAGTAAGTAATGTGCACGAAAAACTTTCTAGACTAATGAAGTGTCATGACACTCCAGGGTTAAGAATGATTGACTATTTCTCAAAGAAATTCAGGTGACAGTTATTGTTTAAAAGCTTCCTGATTCAGGTCACTGAGTAAAATAAATTGGAGTCTTTCAATCTTTCATAATCATCCCTGGCACATTAGGACAGACCATTAGACAATGAAATGCAGATGACAACCAGGCTGTGGCTAGAAGTATGTAAGAATGAGGAGGTGGATCACAATAAGCTCCTATTTGTTTGAAAACATATTGATATATTGCTCATCAAAAGACAGCCAAGTGGCTTAGTAAAATACACTGAGTGAGTGTCCACGCTGAAGCAGAGGGGGCACTGTGAGGTGTAAGACACTAAGAAGAGACACTGTCATCTTGGGGAGTTTACACTGAGGCAGTGTAGCATGGTTTACTTGATCTCGATTCTGCCTGCCAGAGGGAGTAAGAATCTTGGAAATGTATATTAAAGACCTTGGACAATACTTCCTACATATATAGAGCAGAACATAACCAAACACAGCGAGTTTTGAACACTGATGTTTCTCTAATTGCAAACCAAGCTTCCTCAGTCTACACTGAATGCTCATCCAGTGAACTATTCTCATAGCTCCAGTTAGTAGTATCTGACTGCCTCCCTTCTTAGTGAACAGAACTGGGAACTAAAGAAAAGTGCGAAGGATTTGGGGCTAGAGAACCAAGAGAGCAAATTCTTATAATGACCTCTGATGAGGAAGAACACGTAAATCGCCCTCTTCATTTTACCACCTATCAAGTGGACATTCAAGCTTGCTTATTTTGGAAAAATGTCTTAATGGACTCCTGGTTTGAGGGCTGTGTCTGCATCTGTGTCTCAGAGTTATACTTCTTCATGCTTTGACCCTTATTTTACCCTTGGGCATCTTCCTCCTCTGAAGAGGCATAGCAATGAATTATGGCTAGGTTAATTAAAGTTCATTCTAATTTCCTATATACATGTGATGTTATCAGACTTCTATAAGCAGGATATGTAAGAAGAGATATTTGAGGTGCTGCTGTTAACCAGAAAATTGGGGAAAGAAGGAGAGGCAGAAGAAAACCACAGGGGCGTAGCGATTGTGGTGGCGTCCTCCTTCCTCCATTGAACCGTCATTCACATCTGAGACAGATACCATGCTGGTGTACATTTAAATATGTCATGGAGATGTAATGAAAGGTGCAAAAGTACAAAAAGTCCAGAGTGAGTGACCTCAGGTGCTCCTGTGACCTCTCAGTGCTACTGCACCTTGTAGGGGAGGTGTCCATGCCAGGGCTCTGAGTGGCTCTGTCCTGAGCGTACTGCGGGGACCCTCAGATCACCTGGGCACAAGGACACAGAGAGGGTGTGGATTAGAATCCCTCCCGCAGGAGCCAGTCACATGAGCTTTAGCGTTGAGTGGGTAGGAGGCTGAGACAGGAGGCTGAGTGGCGTAGCAGGACAAGCAGGAGTCAGGAATGGGCAAAGCTGCAGCCTGCGGGAGCAGAGCAAGGTTGGGGAGTGGTGAGGGCTCCCCGAATCACCATCTCTTCGTTAGGAGGTGGGATGGAGATACCTGTCGTGAAGGTTGCTCCCCAGTGTTTGCATACTCCAGGATCACCTAGGCAGTGGATCAGTGTTACTGTCCGTGGCAGTGTGGTTTGATGGGTATTAGATATGCGTGGACTTAGCAGCTGAGGCGATACTGATACCTCTGTCTCCTATAACTTGTGGGATCTGTTTGTTCACTGTTTTGATTTTACTTCACTGGAGCTTCAAGGACTACTGAGAGGAGGGGATTCAAAGTGTGCACTTTGGCAGATATACTTTCCTTAATATTTTGTTCTTTGGGCCATAAATTCACATGAAGATAAATAATCTCCGCAGCTAATGGAACTGAAGCTGGGAAAGTGTTCTTGAAACTGTCACTTGGTCACTGATTCCTGCAAGAAGACAAAGTGGGAAAAGCTGGCTCCCACCATGATGGTGGAGGAAATAAATGAGATTGCTTTCCAACAAGAAAATCGTGAAGCAAGTGCCTTGTATCAGAGTCAGCTGAGACTGATGCAGACGGTGAGACATCTGCACGCCAAGGAAATGAACGTGCAGGTTAATCCAGAGCTGATAGCAATGGAAAGAAAAATAAAGGTGGATCAGTGAGAGGACCCCTGACAGGTCACCTCCAGGCCAAGCCAGGAGAGGGGACAGGACATGAGCATGACCACCCAAGCACCAGTCCATTGCACAGTGTGCCCTAGTAGGACACGAGGGTGTCACTAAGGTCATCACTTAATCGAATCTTCACCACAAGGCTTCCAACATGGTAGCTGATCTGAATTATTAGTTTGTACGTAGATCAGGGAATATCTGGTCCACTCGAAAGCATTTTAGTATAAATTAATGACTTGATATTTTGATTGCAATGTACCTGTCTCTTGAAGATCTCGTTACTTGCAAATTTTCTTCCATGCATCTCTAACTACCCAGGCTCCCAGATCTGAGGACCGGATTCTGGAACATTGTGACATCGTTACATGCTAACGTGGGCAATCTATCTGAAAAGCTAATGAGCCTCCTGCCAACATTCCTACCAAAAACCCTTTCATTCAACCTGGAGCAGTTGTATCCTTGTCTCAATTAAAATGATTGAATTTATATTTGATTTGGGGGGTACTGGGGATCGAACTTACGACTGCACTGGGAAACAGTGAAGATGGTTTTCAGCAGACAAGTGGCTAACTAACTGTGGTGCAGTCAGATGACGGAATATTACTCAGCACCGAAAGGAAATGGGCTCCCAAGCTTGAAAAGATATGAAGGGAATCTAATTGCATATTACTGAGCAAAACTAGCTAATATGAAAAGACCATATGCACTATGATTCCCACTATATGTCATTCTGGAAAAGGTAAAACTATGGAGGCGTTAAACTATCAGTGGCTGTCAGGATTTGAGGGAGATGAGGATAGTGGATGGAGTATTGGAGGAGTTTAGGCCAAGTACATTGTGTTCACCATAGTCAGCACCGCGCAGCGCCAGCCCTAAGCCTCGCCCAGCTGCAGCCCACGGTGTTCTAGGAGCTGGGCCCCTGCGTCACAGTGTGGAGACCTTCGCAACGGAACCCACCCGGCTGCCTCCCACAGGCCGACCCCGTGTCCCTCCCGCGGCCCCGCCCTCCCCTGGAAGGCTGGTCCTGGCTCCTCTGGCTGTCCCCTTCTGGCCTCCTCCTCACACTCTGTTGTCAGCACCACGTCCACGGCTGGCCACGACTTCCGTCACAGGCAACAGACAGCTGCTGCTACCTAAGGCCAGACAGAGGTGGGCACGCTGGCGTCGGTCCCTCGGAAGCACAGGCCCAGGATCCTGCGGTCGCCTGGCACACGGCTTTGCAGATGCCGCCGCTGTGCAGCCAGCCACAGGGGTCTCCTAAGATGCCCTCAGGCTCAGGAGCTCTAGGACTGCACCGCACCACTGCTGCCTCCCTACTGCCTGTCCCCAGCAGGTGGCGCTGGAGTCCCTGGCAGGTGGAGGCGGGATTCTGTCCCGCTGAGGTGCACTGTGGGGCCTGTTCCTCTGTGTCCCTGGTGCTAGCCCCGAGTTTCTTCACTGCTGGTTTAGAGCTGTGTCAGTCCCTGTGTCGTCCGATACGGCGGCAGGTTAGAGAGCACAGGCCCTTCCTGCTTGGTCACCGCAGTCTCGCACAGGGGACGGTGCCAACCCGGGGAGGCGGTCACAGCCAGAACCCCCAGCTGAAAGCTGCTGAGCTGCTCCAGGTCCCGGAGAGGGTCAGAACCGGGTCGGAACCGGATGGATGAGGTGCAGCCAGGCTTGCTGACGTGCGTGGGTGTGGGGTGTGCATTCTCATGCGTGAGAGCTAATGTTTGCACAAATATGTTCTAGTCTCCGGGTGTAAGTATAACGTGTCAACTTTGTATTGTGTGCAAGCACAATAAAAGTTCTCGGAATTAGGGTACCACAGGGAAGACGAACCTGTACTTGTCCCGAAGAAGGCAAATATTTCTGTGAGTACAGAGAGGGAAGGGGCGGAGCACGTCCCACACTGACGGAGGGTGGCAGTATCCTTGGAGGGGTTACTTCATTTTTCGGCCCTGTAAAGGCTCCCCACTCCCAGTCAGTTATCCAGGCCCCCATTTACGGACTCGGGAGCTCGGCAGCGCCAACAGCAGCAATCCCTAGGCGCAGGCTCTTTGAATGTGCGGGTGTCCGGAGTGGGGTAGGAGAGCGGAGAGCTCTCTGGAGCAGGCCCCTGGGACGGCCGGGAGCTCTTCCTCAGGAGGAGGGAGTCTGGGCTGGGCGCGGACGCTCTGCTGCTGGGACTGTCACCTCGCCTGCACAGTGCACGTTGGGAGCTGGGTGAGGATGACAGGAGGCCGCTGAACGGAAATTCACTTCAGCAGAGCTGTTTACAGTGGGATGTGATCATCTATGTGTTTATTTTTTAACTGAAAAGATAACAAGGTCAGCCATCATATTTAAACGTTAACTTTGCTGTCACAGGGCGGAGTCGGGTGCCGCGGACTGAGGTGCGGACTGAGGTGCGGTCGCACTGCTCCTGGGGTTGCTTTTCTGTGCCGAGTGCTCTGTGTGAGATGAGGCTCGTGCAGAGCCGCTCGTCTCCTCCTGTCTGTGCGGACTGCGCCGTTCGGCAATCACTGCTAAGCCTTTGGAGAGAGAGAACCAGCAGCTCCAGCAGCCTGGACGGTGCTGATGTATTGACTCAGAAACCCAACACCTGTGCTCTTTCTCAATTCCCATCAGACGCAGCTAACTGAGCGGTAGGAGTCATTGGTACTTAATCGTTTCTTTGTGACGGGTAATTCCTTTTCAGTCTGTTAGAGTTGGAGTTTTTCTATTAACAGTATCTCTTGCCTTACTTTCATCTCAAAACAAGGAAAAGATATTACCTGTGTTATTATGAGAAAGTACTCAAAACAAAACCGTGGTTAAAAGAATAAAGTCCTACTTTCTTAAAAATGCCTCACCCGTTTGGTGAGGGCTGTCCTCTGTGACACTCTCGGGAGTGAGTCCTGCATCTAGCCACTGAGCCCCCCAGAAATGTCTTGGTAAGGGTTGAAGCCCACAAATTAACACCCCCGTTTGTAGTCTGTAAGCCCCGTGTTCCTGTCAGTTGCTCTGTGATGTGCTGGGAAGGGATGGAGCCTCTCTTCCTGAGGGAAGGGAGTCTTCTGTAGAAGGTGTGAGAGAGAGAGTGTGTGAGTGTGTGTGTGTCTTTGGTGTGTGCCAGGGGGTGACCCCATATGCACTGGTAGGCAGTGCGCCATCTTCTCACTGCACAGCAGACACATTTTAATTTCTGCTCACCTCGTGGCCCCATCTTCTCCCAGTTGTGGTATATATGTGTCGCCCAGGGAAAACCACATATACTGCTAGTTCATGTGCTTTGAGCTGAATTCAGTATCCTTGCTCATCTTTAATTTCACATGTTTGACTCTGGGCTTCTCCTTATAATTCCAGGCAAGAAACTTAAACCTCAGCCCTCCGAACTCTGCTGGAGAGTGCTTGAATTCCATCTTACAATATTGCAGTAAAATAAACTTTTAAGAAAGCAATGCAACTTTATGAGCATCTGCTATTGACACTGATTCAGAAAAAGTATTTTTATTTTTCTGAAATGTGTTTGAGGTTTACTGTCTAGATAGTAAGCCCACCCATAGAAAGAACCATGAAGCAGAAATCCAGTGCATTCTATCATATAATAGATCAAGACAGTGATTCAGATATAATAAAATATATAGAGAGAAATAGTAGAAATAGTAAAAACCCTGCCTACTGCTGGACATGCTGCAGGAGACAGTCCATGGATTTCAGCTTCTACCAAGCATTTAAGTCTGAACTCCACCCTTTATCAGTGCGCGACTTCGCAGTATGCTGGTATTTGAGGTCACGCTGGCCTGGCCTTTGCACCTGCTCACAGCACAGGCTGTGTGTGTGTGTGACGTGATCAGAGTCACTTCCAGTCTGTCGCTTAGAAAACTTTCGTTGGATTTTTCCACTGTCAACGTCGCATGACGCATTTCTCTGGATCCCCTCGTAGAATATGGAACCGGCTGGCGCAGGTGCGGCCTCCGTCCCTAAAGGAGCAGCAGAGGCCTCGAGGTACAGAATCTCCTGTTCCCCGTGAGCACCGTGACTGCTCGCAGGCCCAGGAGGTGACTCACAGAGTAAACGCTCGATCCCACGTCTGCTCTGCCATGAGACGTGCACCCGTGAGAAATGTCAGCTTTGCCGGAGCCCGCTCGGCGAGCGTTGCCCCACATCAGGGAGAAGGCTCGTGTTTTACATGATAGATTTATTGTATTCTTTTTCCGTCCTGTGGCCCAAACGTTTGTGTAGCATAATCGATCTCTTATTCTCTGTTTTCCATATAAAATGGCGAATAGATTCTTCTTTGTGTATCTGGGGATTTTCTCCCCAAAACTTACACGATCCTTTGCTTCTACTATGTCAGAAAGACGCAAACAAACAGCACTGTCCACAGCCTCCGTCACCCCTGCCCTTCAAGTGAGCGTGAGGTGAGAATAAAGCACAAGATCTGCAGGTGCCCTTCTTCCTGGAATTTTTTTATAAACCGGAAGAGCCTTGTTCTTCGGAGGAGAAGGAGACCTGGATTATAACTGCAGAGCTGCTGTGAGTGCTGCATGAAGCCGCCTGGGCTCCGACCCCAGCAGGGCCCTGGGAGTTCTGTCAGCACCTGCTGGAAGGAGGGTTTGCTTTCCCAGATGCTGACTTGCCTGTCACTGTGTCACTGTGCCTTGTACTTGCAAATCCTCATCTGAACAATAAAGCAGGACCTTCCTTGCTATTCCCTTGGAGAGTGAGTGCTAAACCCTTTGTTTACTGTGACAAAGTCATGGCCCAGGGCTTCCGTGACCCTCCTGTCCCTTGCTGGCTGTGGGTCTGTGTAGCATCACATGCAGACCTGGTGAGTGAGCCACTGCGGAATTTGCAGGCAGATCAAATGAGCGCAGGGAGTAAGGCAGCAGAGACTGGACGTGCAAGGGTGGACGATGTGTGGACAATGCCCTTCTCTTCCCAGTAGATTTAAAATTCTCTGCAGGGAGCCGGCATTTCCAGCGCAGCCAGGGTGCGGTGTCTGCTCAGCTAGCACAGAGCGCAGTCTCTGAGTGTGTGACGGACCCCTGCATCCCTGAGCCCCTGGCTCATGCGCTGGGCCGCCTTCGTGAGCCAGGCAGGCTGGCTTCCCGCTCCCGCGTCATTCCTGAGGACTCGAGTTCACAGAGAGTTCCCGAGGAAGTGCACCCTGGACTCGTGCTCCGGAAGAAACAGATAATGCAGTGAGCTGAGATGGTGCCCTGGGGGCTGTGTGCTAAGGCCTGGTGACAGGAGCAGGAGGTTTGAGGCTGGTTCCGTCTCCAGGACCAGAGGACCAGAAAGCAAGTCGAGGAGGGAGTGAGGGCCTGAGTGGCCGGTGGACAGGGCCACTGGTCTGAGGCCTGGGTGAGCGACTGGGGCTGCATCCCCTTCCACAGGCCCATGAGCTCAGGTTGTGTGGAAAAGCGCGTTCGTTCTCTTTGGGTGGAGGATGGATCGACGCCTCGGGAGGGCCGGTGGAGTGTGGCGGGAAGGGCCCTCCTATGCGGACCCTCCGGATGACCAGATGTCCACTCTTTCCTCTGGACTCATCTTGCTGTTTTGTTTCAGAAGACGCTGGTAACAGGAAGAACCTTTGTTCTCCGTTCTTGTTTTGGGTTTTTTGTTTTCTTTCTGTTTCTTGAGACAGGGGCCCATGGCAGAGCCCAAGCTGGCCTCGAACAGCTGCCCGAGTCAGCCCGGTGCTTCTGCGTGCTTGCTTCCTGCAGCGCCTCTGAGAACAGCCCTGACCTCTCCCAGCCTCTTCTGCTGGTCTTTCCTTCAATCTCCTCTAACCCGGCTCACTTTTCTCTACGGGTTCTGATCATCCCCAACACCGTGACTCGGCATTGACGGCTGTCGAGTCTGACCTCTTCCACATGGGCAGCAGGTAACCAGGGACCAATCTGTGTGAGTGCTGGAACTTCCTGGAAGGAAAATCCATGGTGGGGGCAGGGTCGCCTGGCACCTGACATTTCTGTACTTTCACTTTACAAATCCGTCTCCCTGCAGTCCTTTCCTTCTGCCTCAGTAACCGCAGCCCTGAGCAAAGGGTACTGGACTTTACGCCTCCCATGAACAAGGAGAAAGTAAACGAAACAACGACATCACCAAGTAGAGACTTTCACAGACTTGAACAGTGCGTGGCCCTGGGATACAGGCTGTTTCGCTTTCTTAGCTGGAAGCCATACTGGTTCCCGAGAGGATGAGAAGGTGAACTGGGCCTCTGAGCTGAGATGGGATCACACCTCTCTCTGCTTCAGTGAGCCCAGGCCACCCGCCTGCTGCTGCAGTTCAAACTGAGGCAGGAGCCGCCACTGAAGACAGGAACGCTGGGGGTCAGAGGCCAAGTTCCTGCCCTCCGCGGCCGCCCTGGAACTGGGCACAGGATTCTCCGAGCCAGTTAGTGTTGGGGTCGTCCGGCCCACACCCCAGCAGTGGGTGAGGGGTGCTTGGCTCCATCTTAGGTCAGCCGGGCTCCACCAGATAGTGCAGGAGCAGAGACGGGACAGACCTTTTGCAGTGGGGCAGGGGACGCAGAGATGGAGGTGGTACAAACAACGGGGGGGGGGGGGGGTT